>SNQJ01S0069200.1:76958-88687 GCA_010110895.2 Picea sitchensis | reverse complement strand
CGTGCCTCGATCTATCATCCTAGTGGATTAGTGGAGCTGTTGGAGGTCTCTAGGAGAGAGGCTGATTTATCTAGGGTTTCAGGCATCCAAGGGGGCGCATCATTCCTTGGAGGAGGTTTAGATCCATAGGGTTTGAGAGGGATCTTGGAGATTCAGGCACCTGGGTTGTTCTTGCCATCACCCAATCTACTGTTTGGCATATTTCTCGGGGTGATTAGACACCTTTGGTAGCAGGGCTGAATTGTTGAGGAGCTTCAACATTCCAACATGATGTGGCATCATTCAGTTAGGGCTTTGGCACTTCATACGGCCAGATCTAATCTTGTCTTGATCTCATTGGATATTTGGCCTTTGGAGGCTTGTGGCATCTTCTATTGGAGGATTTTGTAGCAGCTCCTATCTTCTATTGTCTTCATTGGAGTCATCTGATGTGCATTCCAGATTGGCATCTCATTGTATCAGGTTCTTGTTTATTGTCATGAAATAAAGATCAGATCTGCAGTGTTTTGGCTTGTTTATCATCTTATTGATCTTGCATATGGTTGAGGTATGTTCCATGATTGTATCTCCTTGTTTATTACTGCAAAACACATATAAAATCGTAAGCAAAACCCTAAGGCCGAAACTTAAGAGGTCAACCTGCGTACATCAAACAATAAACAATTAATACGGTGATTAGTTAAGCGAAAAATTGGCTTGGGAACATTACAGTGGTATCAGAGCTTAGATTCCTATAAGCCAGTGGGAATTAGCACATGCATAGAGGGGTCTTCCATAAGGAGAAATGGACTTTGAGATAACATGCTTGGAGGTAATATATTCCGGCCTTAGCAAGGAAACTAGGGCTCTAATAACCTTCCCACAGTATGCAGCTTATAGAAATCCCCATTGGAGCAAATAGGATATTTTACACAGGATCATCGTAGCAGAGGAAAAGAGAGCAACAACAGCTAGATGGTTGGAAGAACAGAGGAACCCCACACCCATAAGGAGCACACAACTTTGCTACTGTTGCAAGGTGACTCGGGAACCAGATCATAGGTGTAGGGGTAAGGATCAAGAGCACATTATTGAGGCACACTATGACAGTGATGATGAGGTGTGTAAGGATGGAGCAATATATGTTGATTTGGAGCAGTCTAATGATGACAATGACTCTTGCACAGAGGCTAGTGATAGTGACTCAACCACAGAGGCTAGTGATTCTTACACGCGTGAGGAGGATAGTGACCCTTGCACATTGGAGGAGCAGTGGGATGGACAGGATGATAGCACTTATGCTTCAACAGTCATATCACATACTGTTGATGACCTTACACCTCAGCAGAGTAGTGATACTAGTGAGGACTCACACATGTTAGCACCTACAGATGACCAACTTCCTAGGGTGGCCGTGACACATCTGTCATCTTTACAGACACCTATGACAACCACATCATATGAGGATAGCAGTAGCATAGAGGAGCCGTACGTGAGGGATGCACGCCATGGACCTGTAGATCCACAGATCCAGGAGGAGATACAGGATGTGCAGACAGTTGACCTTACACATGCAGATCAACATGAGGAGATTGAGTCACAGATTTGGGAGACTCCATTAGTTGAGTAGATTGTGGAGACTGACAGGTTTATGGAGCACTTACTTCCAGGATCGGCCTGTAGTGATGAGGATGCACTCCTTATTAGTCGGGATGACCATAGCACGTGTCTGGACACATCTATATGGGATCTAGGTGCAGATGATAGCAGCAAGGTGAGTGCACAGGAGGACACAACTGCTCATACAGGATACAATGTGATTCAGATGGAGATAGCATCTAGTGATGGGTGCAGTGGCATACAGGAGGACCCAACAACATGGTAGACAGTGGGTAGTTCAACACGTTATCTTATGCAGAGGGTGTTTTTGGGGATTCCAGAGTTGACACTAGCAGGACTGACACTAACAATGAGGGGTATGAGGTGGCACCTCAGCATGACTGTGATCAGGAGTCACACCACTTAGCAACACAATTGAGAGTTAGTGAAGCTATGATCATGGCAACCACTAGACGTATTGATGACATGCATGCATTGATGGCAGATTTATTGCTGGAGAGCATCAGTGGCACATGGTAGTTTAGATGAGGGATTTTCCATGGATGACTTTCATACTCTCAGAGATAGAGTGTCTATGATGAGGACCGACTACCAGCGATTATTGACTGACAGGGACTACCTATTGAGGATGGGTGAGATGTATCATGAGGCTATGAGGGAGCAGGAGTTGGAGGTGGACAAACTCACTCATGAGTTGGAGAGCACCCGAGGATTCTTGAGAGGCACACAAACAACCCTTCAAGAATCAAAGTCCATATCAGAGGAGCTTCTTGAGGAGATTCGTCAGAGATCCACTTCACCTATCTTGGTGGACACCTAGATACATCATTCAGTCACATCATTGGAGGATGTTGGTGGTCTGGCAAAGGAGCACCAGTTGATGGAGGAGCCTGTGGAGTGCACAGGATCACTGATGAGTATGGAGAGTCATGATTCAGAGGCGAGGATCTTTGAGACAGTCAGGCACTCACGTACACATGGGGACTCCAGAGCCAGGGGCAGTGTTGATGACACTTCCATTTGTGTCTCGAGAGAGATTGACCTTCATGTAGAGGTTGATCTAGTAGTACACCCAGGATCCATGATGTGGTAGGAGTATATAAGGGACTACTTGAGTATGCAGGAGCATATAGTAGTGAGTGACGACTCACTGAGACATGCAGAGATTTACAGTGAGATCCAAAAGGGTGTATTGATGTGCAAGGAGGAGACACACTTCGGGGAGCATGTAGATGCCTCTCCTTTGCATCAACCCATAGCTATGAGAGATCACCTTCGCAGTATCAACAGTTGCATGGGAGATGAGACATGGAGAGTGGTTAGGCCGAAACCACTTGACATGAGTGCCTTTACGACATACAGCAGGACAAAGGTGGGCCGTGATGGGCAGACAATTGAGGCTTTATGTGTGATGATGAGCATCATAGGCCAGATGATAGCAGACAACTCAGAGGCCGACACAGATACAGATACTTATGAGGATGAGCATGGGGGACTTCCGACAGTGATTAGTATGATACAGGAGTAGTTAGTGGAGATTGGAAGCAATAAACTTCCAAGCTCTCCATGGGATTCAGGAGTCCATTTTGTTGGTATTTTGTTTCACCTTATGACGACCCAGGCTGCGCCAGAGAGCCACATACTCCACTTTGGGTTGGTCTTGAGTGGGCCTGCAGGCACTTGGCCTATAGAGCGAGACAGTTTCTCCCTCTTGATCATCATGATCAAGCATGGGGATAGCTGGGCAGGTACTACTACCACAAAGGTTCTTTTACAGATGCAGCTTTTGGGCAACAGGTCCATTTGTCACAGATATTTCGGCATGAGGATCCAGGAGCGGGGGATCCAGTATATATATAGGGAGCAGACAAGCATAGTCAACATAGTGCAGCACCAACATGGTGATCTTCAACATAGATTAGCATGGGACCCAGGGATTGCAGGATTGAGCATTTCACTGACTGACAGGGGAGAGTGGACCATTGCAGGGGAAAGTTATTCTGACTTTCCATTGAGCTTCAGTGTTGAGGAGAGCACATCACTTGAGGGTGTCTCACGGAGTTCTGGCAGTACCTCATTCTGGCATCAGCATGTGTAGTTGATGGAGGCCGTGTGGATCTTGGTAGAGACTTGGAGGATGGATTCATTCTGAGATGAGGCCATGTGTCATATGCAGGAGATTTCCGGAGTTGGTATATTTCAGGATTATGCTTCCCAGGGGCTAGCAGTTCATGATTTGATATGGGACCCAGGGGGCAGAGTGTATGATTTTTCATCCTTGGATGGATTCTACTATGTATCCCACATGTGGACATGGGATTCTGGTATTATACTTGATGGGATTTGGTTATTGCTTGAGGACAAGGAATTTTCTAGCAGGGAGGACTGTAATGTCCCCACTTTGGGACATCATCACAGTGTAGAGGTTTATGATGACCAGAGTAACCAGATGGATGTTATAGCGAGTACAGGGATTATTGAGAGGCATTGTGGGGTTCGACTTGCATTGCTCATCCTATTTCATCATTATGAGCCATTCCACACATATTGGCTTTGGTTCCGTGGCATTCCGACGATTTCCATGGTTTTGAGTATTTTTGGCTATAAGTCAATTAAATTCATTGAAGAGGTCATTTTGGGCACTATACTTGGAGGAACCTCTCAGTGTAATAGCTCATTGGAATCGGGAGGAACAACACTACATGATAGGATGACGAGAAGTGACTTTCAGTGGCCAGGGAAAAGCCACAAGGAGAGATAAGGTGTTTTTCAGAGGTAAAAATGTTAATTAATTAATTAAATATTAATAAAATGAAAGTCACTTTGGAGGGACAAGGTGAACAAAAAGTATAAAGGAAAGGCAAGGGCCTTTACTCATTCATTCATGTATAATCATATTTTGATATCTAGTCTCTAGCTAGTGAGCCCAACATTGGGGGTTTTGAGGGTTTTGACTTAACAAACCCTAGAGGACGATTCGATGGTGAAAGATTCCACCTAACTTGTCCCAAGCTTGGTCTCAGAGATGCAATACTCTCCCACACCATTCTAGTTCGGTTCTACATTAGTGCAGGAGGGTTCTACACCAGCCATAGGGACAGGAAGGAAGAGGGGCGCACCATTGGGGGTTTCCACCAAGGGGGGCACACCACTCATTGAAGGAAGGTTCGATCCAGCTGAGGAGAAGAGATTTTGGGAATTCTAGGTATTGGGTTTTCCTTGCAGGTGTCCCAGCACAATTCTTGGTTATTTCTGGAGGTATTTCAGTGGAGGTTTATTTGTATTGAGAGTGGGCCGATTTCCCAAGAGGAGGGCGCACCATTATTTGGAGGGTAGCTAGATCAAATGATCTAGCAGGTATTTGGCCTAGTTGAGCACTTGGGTTTTCATTGTCGTGCCCTGATCTATCATCCTAGTGGATTGGTGGAGCTGTTGGAGGTCTCTAGGAGAGAGGCCGATTTATCTAGGGTTTCAGGCATCTAGGGGGGCGCACCATTCCTTGGAGGAGGTTTTGATCCATAGGTTTTGAGAGGGATCTTGGAGATTCGGGCACCTGGGTTGTTCTTGCCATCACCCGATCTACTGTTTGGCATATTTCTTGGGGTGATTGGACACCTTTGGCAGCAGGGCCGAATTGTTGAGGAGCTTTAGCATTCCAGCAGGACGTGGCATCATTCAGTTAGGGTTTTGGCACTTCATACGACCAGATCTACTCTTGTCTTGATCTCATTGGATATTTGGCCTTTGGAGGCTTGTGGCATCTTCTATTGGAGCATTTTGTAGCAGCTCCTATCTTCTATTGTCTTCATTGGAGCCATCTGATGTGCATTTCAGATTGGCATCTCATTGTATCAGGTTCTTGTTTATTGTCATGAAATAAAGATCAGATCTGCAGTGTTTTGGCTTGTTTATCATCTTATTGATCTTGCATATTGTTGAGGTATGTTCCATGATTGTATCTCCTTGTTTATTACTGCAAAACACATATAAAATCATAAGCAAAAACCTAAGGCCGAAACTTAAGAGGCCAACCTGCATACATCAAACAACAAACAGTTAATACGGTGATTAGTTAGTGTTTCCAAGCGAAAAATTGGCTTGGGAACATTACAACTGGCTCATGATGAGACCCCCTTTCTCTTGGCTATGCCACCAAGAGCCACTACCCTTGCGTGGTAACCAGTTGCTAGTAGTGTCATACTGCTAGATGTCCATGGACCTAATAGGCTGGCTTGTGATGAGACCCCCTATCCTCTGACTACGTCTTGTTTTATTATTTTTTATGGCTCCCTCTGTTTCTCGCTGAGAAGATTTTTACTGCTTTCTCGGGGATCCCTGGGCGAAACATCTCGAGGTTTTACTTCTAGGCTTTTATCTTTTGGAGGAGTGGGATAGGACAATGCCATACTTGAAACAAAATTCTGCTAGTGCATGGGAGCTGAATGCCTTGGCATTGTCGGTGGTGATCTTGGAAGGGACACCGAACCTAGTTATGATTTGTTCCTCCAAAAAATTCATGACTACTTCCTCAGTGGCCTTGTTTGTGGGGATAGACTCTACCCACCTAGTAAAATAATCCGTGGCTGTCAGGATCCACTGGTAGCCATTACTTGAATTATCCTTAAACTCTCCAATGAAATCCAAACCCCATTGTTGAAAGGGAACTTCTACTACTACGGGTTTTAAAGGTTGTGCTGGGAGTTTTGGTTTACCAGATAAGTACTGGCAAGGCTGGCAAGATCGAACATATCGGTGAGTGTCAGAAAATAGTGATGGCCAATAATATCCAACCCTTAAGATCTTGTGGGAAGTAGTGCGAGCTGCGAAATGTCCACCACAAAATCCAGAGTGTAATTCTTTTAACAACTTCTCAGCTTCCTCTTGGTTGACACATCTAAGGAGAACTCCATCGGGATCTTTCCAACCAAGGCCATTTTCGGCCAGACAATATTTCATAGCCTTAAGTCTCAAAGCCCTTCTTTTGTAGTCCACTAGGTGATTTGGGCATGATAAATTCTTAAGGTAATAGATGATATCGAAATACCACTCGTCGTGTTCTAGTTCACTGACCACTACATTTATCTGTTCACTTTCTCCCATTTGTATGGCCTCTTGGTTGCTCTCGGTTAGCATCTGGGCCAAACCTTGTCCCTTTATTATCTTGGTGGGTTTTATCTCTAAGTCATACTCTTGGATTTTGGAGACCCACTTGCCCCTAGTACCCATACAATCTTGCTGTGATAAAACATCCTTTACTGTCGGGTAAGGGACATAAGCTTTGATTTTGTTGTAACCAACGTAGTTTCTAAAGTGCTTGAGGGATTTTACCAAGGCATATGCTTGCTTCTCAGTAATGGAATAATTCAACTCTGAATCTCTAAGGACTTTACTCATGAAAGCCACGGGGTGTTCATAATTATCAGCGTCCTTTTGCAGCAAAACACCTGCAATGGTATCTTGGGAGGCAAATGAGAATATTATGAAATCTCGTGAATAATCTGGGTGGATCAAGACTGGGGCTTGGGAGATAGCGTCCTTTGTATCTTCAAAAGACTCGATGGCTTTATCATCCCACCTGAAGGCAACGTCCTTTTTTAGCAAAGCACTCATGGGTTTTATACTTTCGGCAAAGTTTGGGACACATCTTCGAATGAAATTAATCTTTCCGAAAAAGGATTGGAAGGACTTTTTATTGACAGGAAGGCGGACATATTTTATCGATTGGACCCTTTCAGGCTCTATAGAGATTCCTCCTTTTGAAGCCATGTGACCCAAAAGTTTTCCTTCATCTTCCAAAAACAAACTTCTTAGGATTTAAGGAGATACCATACTTCCTACATCGTTCAAAGACGATCCTGATGTGTGAAATGTGGTCTTTCCTATCTTTTGAGACAACTGTGAGATCGTCTTGGTAAATTTATATGATTTTTTGTATGAGGTCCCTAAAGGCAAAATTCATTGCTCTCTGGAAAGTAGCATCGGCATTCATAAGACCAAACGACGTTCGCAAATACATAAATGTTCCCCAAGGTGTAGTAAATGCCATTTTAAGTTGGTCCTCTCTTTTAAGCAAGTCTTGGTTGTATCCAGAGAATCCATCTGGCATGGACATCATCCTAGCCCCTGTAACCCTTTGTAGTAATTGTTCCATGTTTGGAAGGGGATAGTTGTCTTTCAAGGATAATTGGTTGAGGTTCCAGAAATCAACACACAAATGTATATCACCAGTTTTCTTCTGGACGACTACCAAATTCGACATCCATGAGGAATGCCTGATGGGAGCTATGATACCAGCATCAACCATCTTTTGGAGTTCCTTTTGTATTTGGCTTGCTAGTTTTGGATTGATGTGCCTTAGTTTTTGTCGGAAAGGTTTGGATCCTTCTGTTAGAGGTATAGCATGCTAGATGACATAACCCCTATAGGATTTTAATTCATCATAATTCCAGGCGAAAGTGTCTTTGAATTATCTAATGAGGTCTAGAATTTCCACCCTTTCCTTCTCAGTGATTCCTTTCCCTATTTTGACCATCCTTGGATCCATTTCTGTACTGATGTTGAATTCTAAGGCTTCATCTGCTTGTTTGCTAGGCTTCTTTCTTTTGAAGACGTCGCGTCTGTCAAAGAGGTCTTCTAAAGGAATACATCCCTTAGGCAAGGCGTTATTCTGAAGGTTCACAACCTCCAAGTTCATGGAATCGACCAGGAAATTTATTTGTGAATCCGTGAATTCTTTGCTATTTTCCATGAAACTAATGATCTGGTCATCATCCTCAAAGACTTGCCAATGTTCCAAATTATTTGGGATAGAAGGTCTAAAAAGGACTTCCATTTTGCATAAGTCTCGGAGTGGACCATCACAAGGTTGCAAGGTAGAGGCAGAAACAGCCGAGGCATCAGCCACATGGTTTTCTTCTCGGGGAATAGCTTCGATTGATACTATCTTGAAAGATTCTAAAATGGATTGTGCAAGGTCACGATACCTCTTCAACTTCTCATTTTTGGTAGCAAATTCTTGCAAACTTGTGATACTATGAGGTTTGAGTCCCCTTTTACCCTTAAGTATTCGACATCTTTGTCAATTGCCAAGTTGAGACCTAGGATCAATGCTTCATATTCAACAATGTTGTTTGTACATTGATATTCACGTCTATAGGAGTAGTAGAAGGTTTCATGGGAAGGGGTTGTTAAGACAATCCCAACCCCTGACCCATAACTCGAGTGAGATCCATCAAACTCTAGGGTCCAAATTCCCTCAGGTGTTTCGGTGGCATCATCCCTAGAACTTCCTCCTTGGATGAAACAATTATCGATGCCATTATTAATACACAGGAGCTGATCATCTGGTTTGTTAGAGTTTTTGATTAAGGATCCTACGAGGGGTTCTTTGTGGAGGGTGAAGAATCCTTCTTCAGGGTGAGGTATGACTATTTTGGATCCTTGGTCTTGAAAGCTTCCAACCAAGTGTTCTATAAGGTCTTTGTGGAATATGATGCCCCAATTGCTCAAAGCATCTATCACCATTACATCTATAGTAAAAGGAGCGCTAGGGCAAGAGTCAAAGGTAACGTTCAAATTTTTTATAATCCCTTTTGCAAAACCTCCCTGCGTGTTTGGTTGTGAAAGGCTCAAGCCTAACTGATGCATGGCCCTTTCAGTCATGATGTTGGTTGTAGCGTTGGGGTCAAATACACAATTATGGAGGAGGGAGTCATTGACTTGGAAAGTGATGTAAAAAGGTGTAACCTCCCCATACTTTGGTCCAATGCTTTCTACCTGGTGGACAAACGGAGAAACTTCTTCAAGATCATCTCTGTAAATTTGTGGCAGGGAAGCTGCAATATCTTTACTTTTGTGTGGAAGGAAGATGCTTTGAAAGGGTTCTACTTCCTTAGGAGGTTCCTCTTGCTGAGATAACAAGGGAACATCTTGTACGTTGGTAGGATATGTGCTCCACTTCCTACTGGGAGCAATGGGTTTCACTTCAAGGATCTCAGGAAGGTTGGGTTCAGTTTTTGTAATACCTTCATCACTTGATCCCCAGGAGTCGTTATTGTGCAAGAGGTTAATTTGATGGCTGAAATCTTTGAACTTAAGGTTTTCCTCAATTTGGCAAGCAAAATCTTGTGCTTCATCTAAGGTTGAGGGTGACCGATGCTTAAGGGTGAACTGCAAAATTCCTTCCAAAGAGTTTAAGTAATGCTGGAGAATGGTCTCCTCTGAACTGAGGTTGGGTCGAAGTTTCTTAAGGAGAAGATTGAATCTATCATTGAAATCCCTAACACATTTGCTGGATCCTTTGCAAATATTGATGTATTGAAAGTAAAAGGATTGTGCATTTTCTTGTTTACACCACCTTATTTTGAAAGCTTGTTCTAGCTCTTCAGGAGTTTTGATGCTTCCTTTTGGGAGAAGATCAATCCAGGTTTTGGCATCCCTAGTGAGAGAGCTTGCAAAGAGCCTCATAAAGACATTAGGGTGTTCTTGACCAGTTTGATGAAACTAAAAAATTTCACAAAACTGGGTCCAATGCAAGTTACCAGAGGATACTCCTTTCCTTGAAAAACTTGGTATCCATGAGTCGACCCCTTTGGGAAGGTCATGTAATCCCCCTTGGGTATTAGCTAGGTCAAGAGAGCCAAAGAGTTCTTGGTGAGACCATTTAGGAGAACTTGTAGAAGTAACAGGGTTTGTAGGGGTAACGGAGACCACCGTAGAAAGGGGTAAGTACCGACGTCTGCTACGGGTCGTCATTTGTGGAGTCGCCAGTTAATTTTCTTGAAATTATCTAAAGATAAGGGAAATCAGCCTTAGTGGAGTCGCCAGGTAAGCTTGCAAGATAAAGACTCTTTGAGAAAAGGCTTACCGAAAAAGCGTCGTCTTTTGAGGAGAATTGACTCAGTGTTCCCTGACAATGGCGCCAAAATGTTATCGCACAGTTTGTACTTGGAAGTAAAGTCTAGGTGAAAGAAAGGCAAACTGGCGAAACTGGAGACTATCCTACCACTACAACCTCGGTAGGATAACTCTTTCTGTTTAGGGTGGTAGGCCCAGGGGAGACGTCCCCGGTGACTTGGGGTTTTGAGAAGGCAAAGGATTATGGATAAGTAGAGTTTTCCCCCTCACAAGTCACCACCGACTAGAAGGTCCGGCTAAACAACCAATAAAGATAAAGATAACCAGAAGTGTATCTGCCCGAAACAAAGCAACAAGAAAACTATATATGTGCAAGATCACTTGCTGGTTAGTACTTCATATAATCAAGGACTTTCTGATATAAAGCAATTGATAGACAATATTGATGAAGCAAATCAATGATGTACAATAGCAATGATTACAATATATTACTTCACAATAAATGCTATAGAAGCTTCACAATGAGCAATAATGATTCATCATCAATGTCAAATACCGACATTCATTAGAAGCAACGACTAGCCAATCTTTCAATTTGCTCAAATAAAGGATTAAATACTGCAAAGTATAACTCAAATGGATAACAACAACATTAGGGTTAGTAAGTTAATCTAGGCTAGGGTTAGAAGGTGTTAATGATTGTTCAAGAGTATTTGGAAGTTGTGATCAAAAGCACTCAGGTATAAGGTCTTAGATCAATGCGTTATTAGGGCAAATGGAGTCAAACTAACTGCAAAAGTTGAAGGATGAAATGATAATGGTTGGGCTAAAGACAAGAGAGATATGATGGTTGAAGTGTTGCTAAGGCAAGGCTTCAACCTATCAACCCTAGGGGAAGACGACTCACGAAGGTGTAGTAAACCTAGGCCTTAGTGCGTTTTCCTCCTTTAGCTCAAAGGGCAAAGTAAAAACGACTAGCTTGAAGAGTAAATGGTAGAGTGTTTCTATGACGAGGCTCTAACATTTATCTTCAACAAGTAAAATAGCTCTTAGCATAACTTAGTAGGGACTTGAAACAAGGACACCAACATGTGCTTATTCCCTAGGGTTTAATCCAACAAATTTCATTAGAATGCAAGTAAAAGATACCATAACCATTCAAATAAAAGAAGGATTGCAGAAATTCACTTACATTCATCAAGCATTCATTAAGCCAAACCCTAGTTGTAAACCTTCCACCAAGAAAATGCAGAAAATAGCCAAGAAAAGCCTCC
>SNQJ01S0069200.1:37787-57027 GCA_010110895.2 Picea sitchensis | reverse complement strand
CAGAGTTGTACTAGAGTTGAAGACCCTATTCAGTGGGTTGCGTATAGAGAATTTTGGCTTGGTGGCTATTGGTTGCAACTTTTGATGCATATTTTCTCATTGAGCATCACCTCTTGAGGCATCGTCACATATTTGGAGGCATGCCACATGACCAAGACATACATGGGATTTGGAGGAGCACCTTGCTCATATGGGTCACTTTTCATATGATAGTGCCACTTCATGTGGCTAGACATGCTTGTTTGATAGAGCACCTGAGGAGAGGAGTATCCTTTGACCACCTTTGATACACTTTTTGAGGAGCGCTTTGCATATTGAGGGCTTGCTTGGCATGTTGTTACACTCACACCTGTCCTTGCACGCCTTTGGAATTCCCATCAACTAAGGGGTTCCTAGGGTCTGACATGGCACATTGCTTGAGGTTTTGCACCTTGAGGGGGAACGCTCCATCTCGAGTACTTGTTTGGAGGACGTTTGATGTTCACAAATGTGGGTCCACACTTGAGGCACATATGTTGAGATCGCCCTATCTTGAGGGGTTGGTATAACAACGAATGGACTGTTTCTTGCACATATTTTGAGGAATGCCCTTCAAATAAGGGGGTTGGTGCCCAGCTTGAAGAAGTATCCTTCTTGGAGATTGCCCAGCTTGAAGAAGTCAAATCACTCCTTTGTTTGATATTTTATTATTATTTCTTGGAGGAAGAAGTGGATCTAACATTCACTTATTATTATTTTATTTTAGGAGAGGTTGAGCTAAAACTCTATATAAAGAGTAGCCCTTTCATTTGTAGAGGCATGTTTGGATTTGTGATGAGATCACCTCCAAAGCCTAGTTGAAAATCTGTTGGAAGGATGAAGTTAAGGGTTATTCTATGTGAGGTTCGCCATCTTCCTCTTGCTCTTGTATTGATTGGTGGAAATTTCTGGTATAAGTCTGCTGTAAGGGTCTTTGTATGAAGGGCAGTTGTGCTCTAGAAGAAAGGTGAAGGTTGAGGTGAAACGCTCCTTGTCTTTTGCTGATTTATCATTGATCAATAAAGAATATGTTGCTGTCATTTCATTTACTGGCCACTACTATTTTTTCTGCTTATGGTAAACACGTCCTTGTTGTTTATTTTTTGTACTTGTTGACAGCTGTGAGGAGCACCTTTGGAAGGGCCTTCCTATAATTTTCTGCAATTTGAAGTAATTCCTTTGGGTTAGTTTGAGCATGTTTGTAACAACCCTACCACACTTTCTTCCATCTTCTTCCAATCCTATTGAATATTAACTTTGACTCCATCGCCCATTGGAAAAGCACCTGTCTTGGTCCACCGTCCCATTTAATCTAAAGTTTATCTTACACTTTTACTTAAGGATTCCCCCCTTGTGCTAGAGGAGAGTTGGCCTAAAGAGAGAGGAAGGGTTGTTGTGGTGAAAATGGGTAACCTTCTTGAGTTCAATGGGAAACCTTCTTGAGTTTCCCTAGGGTTGCACTTGTGTTTTAGGGCTTTATCACTTTGAGTGCAGGTTTGGGAGGTAACATGTTGAAAGAGATTGGATACTTTGCATTAACATCAACTGAAAGAACAAGATAAAAAATTGGAAGATTTCACCTTGAGGGAGTGATGACGATGGCTTCCAAGCTCTCTCTTTTGGGGGTTCTATCCTCTTAGGACTCTCTCACTGTTTGTGGAATGATTTGAACAACATTTCCCCTTATGCAATGGACAATGTGGGGGGAATTTTGGTATCGCAACCACTCATGAAGCACAATGAAATGTATTGAAGCATGCATGGTTAATAATATTTGGCTAAAATCTTGTAGCATAACCTTACGTTCATTGAACTTGTGAAAATGTATGGAGGAGGACCTCGTTTATACTGTTTCCTAGAGGGAAATGGAGGGAAATGGAGTTCCATGTCGAATTTTGGTCCATGTGCCGTCCATGTGCTTGAAATTATTCTAGGTATGGGAAAGGGATGGCCAAGGTACTCCACCTTGAGTGAAGAAGTGCCATTGATATGAATGTCCCTTAACCAACCGAGTTGCTAAAATGACCATAGTATTCAATGTGATGCAAAATTTATTGTGTTTTGGCGTAATAGGATTACGTAGGTATCGAAAGATTTTTGCACAGCTGCATACGCCATGAACTAAGAGGTTGTGTAGTTCTCCATTTGATCAACTTAAAAGTTTGACTTTGATCCTCCTTGAATAATTAGCCTTTCTCCTTTTGTGTTTCTATATGGTGGTTAATGTTGATTTGTATTGTCTTCGACGTAAATCACTTAAAGTGTCGTAAACGAATGAGAGTGGTGCGATAACAAGGGGCCTCTCTATTAACCCTCTTGTTCATTTTTGGGCTTCTTATGATCGGTGTACTTTATACTATGCCTCCTTGTCCTACCCCTTCATAATCCAAATTATATTCTGGGTGTTGCAGTGCCTCATGGGGTATTTATTTTTGGAATTGCTAAAGATTTGGTTTCTGTAATACAATAGTAGGTGCCTTTGGAGTGTCCCTAGATGTCCTCCTTGATTCCCTGTTATGTTCACTTCACTATCCTCTCGTTGGTCTCCAACCTCCTCTGCCTTACTACTTTCAAGATGAGAAATCAAACTTGATTTACATCTTCCATAGACTTGGCCAATAGAGTTTCCTTTCTCTCAACCTTTGTTCCCCCTTTGCTAGTCTCCTTTGGAGGGGAAATTGCCTCCTTGCCACTTGCCTCTTTTGTGTGAGTTGAGATCCAATGTGGAGAACAAGTCTGTTGCCAAGCTCACTAACTGTTTGTTACTTAGAATTGCTAATACATCTTCTACGACAACTTTGTCCTCAATAACAAGGGATTGTGTTTGCTTTTGATGGATTGTGATTTGTTTAGAATGTTTTAGCACCAACTTCTCAACCCCTTGTCTTGTTGAGGCTTCCTTCTTGGAATATGAATTGCATCTTGTTTGAAAAGGCAATGAAAAGTCAAAATGAACAATCAAAACATAATCATTGTAGAATTGATCCCATGCCTTGCAACCATGACTGAGTCTCCTAATCACTTCGAAGTCACGTGTTCAGGGTAATTGGATGTCTTGTATTTCTACTTGACTGACTTCCTCAGGTCTTCATGTACCCTATCTCATCTTGGGGACTATAACCAACTTGACCGGGACCTTCCCCTTGCAAACTCCAAAACTAGGAACAACACAAAAATGTAGAACATGGATTTCACTTGAAGTTGTAGGCCTAAAGTAAGGACAATGAAATAGAGTAAATAAAAAAGAATGTGTATGCACATGATTTTGATACATAGAAGAGAATGAACAATCACAACTTTAATGTCATGAACTCTTATTCAAGTTATAGTCTACCTACATCATAAACATGTGATCATTAGAGATTGAGGTATAAAATACAATTGAGACACTGAAGTTGCCTCTTATTGTGAGGGTAATGTTATCACAAAATCTAGCACCTTCGTGCAAAGCCTTTCATAAGGGATAAGACAAGAATAACATTGAAGTGTTTCCACTGTCACTTCCCTCATAATCACTTCCCTCATTTTAGTGAAGGATGGATTCAACACAAGGGAGGCTTCCCTAGCAACTTCAAGGAATCTTATAGCAAGATGAGATCAAGTCTACGGCCTCCTATATTGGTTACTCAAACACACCAACACTTGATCAAGGTAATCAAGGTAAGTACAAGGTGGTTTAATGAAGCAATTTCAAGATTTATATATATGAAGTATTTTTAGACAATTAATGATATTTAGCAAGTCAAAATGAGTCAAAGAGATACCCCAAACACTACAAATCAAGAGAAAAGCTATGGCTGTTATAAAACTTGTATTAAAGATGATTACTTCAGTGATATGTCAAGTTACAACAGCAGAAATAAATTAGCCCTTGAAACAAGCTAAGCATGCAATAAAATAGGGCTAAAAATGCAAGCTAGACTAGGGTTTAGTTAACAAATAGTTGCTGAAATGATAGACAGCACACAACAGCCCTTAAGGATACAAGACGTCAAGCCCTAAAGGGCTGGAAATTACAACAACAATGCGATAAATGATGTCAAGATGTATCTCAAGGTGAAAGGTGCCAATAAAACCCTAGATGTCAAGCTCAATAATGGCTGAAAATTGAGGGGAAATGCAACAAACCCTAATCTAACCCTAAGACAACAGAGGAAGAGGTGAATTTAGGGTTTAGAACTTGCTAGAAGAGAGAAAGACTAGTGCTGTTTATACCTCTTGGGCATATGGGGTCAAAATAATAACTTTCTTGGGAGATAAAGGTAAAGCTTTGGGTAAAACCCTAAGGCAGTCCACTACAAACCTTAGAGATTTAACCAATAAAATGACAAGTAAGGTAGTCCACTACAAACCCTAGAAATCATTTTATGCCTTTGGACAAGCTTAAAGATGGACCTTGGATAAACCCTAGGGTAGTCCACTACAAACCCTAGAAATCTATCCTATAGGAAAATACCTAGAGTAGTCCACTACAAACCGTATAAATTTCCCTATGTCCTTTAACAAGCTTTAAATGAATTATAACAAGGGAGGGTAGTCCACTACAAACCTTCCTAGGGTTTCAAGGCAAGATGTTTTCAAGAGAAATACAAGGTAACATTCATTATTACCACTTTGATAAACACATTTACACTTAATCAAGGTTACACGAACCGTGGGTGTGATCGGAATCGGCAGAAGAATTGGTTAGGGTTAGGGTTAGGGTTAGGGTTCCGATTCCTCGATTCCTAATTTTTGGACAAGTGCTGCACTTGCACCGGATTCTTCTATCGATTCTGATTGCACCCACGGTTCGTGTAACCTTGATTAAGTGTAAACGTGTTTATCAAAGTGGTAATAATGCATGTTACCTTGTATTTCTCTTGAAAAAATCTTGTCTTGAAACCCTAGGTATATATATATATATATATATATATCCACGTGACAAATTGTGCATATATGTTACTTTTCAATTATGCTTGATGATGCTCATTATGAAATTTAACAAGTTTATGTTCGTCCCAATTATTGTTTATATGTTTCATCCTCTTTGTATTAATAAATTAACTTTTATTAATGTAGAGACCATATATAACAATTAGCTTTCAAGAGATGCATCAGCTAAAACTGTGTAAAACAATATGAGTCCGTGCTAGTATCTTTGTGGGTGCCTTGCTGTCTAATATAAGTAAAGAATGACTATTTTTTGTTTTTAGTAATCCATTGAAGAAAATTACACATGCAAAGCTGGTCTAGGAAAACAATCAAGAGTGCAATGTTAAGAGTATGTGTCTTTAGTGTTACATATTTGCTGAAATCTGAATTAAATATGAAATCTGCCACAATTCTGTCACCGGAAACAGATCCAATTTCAGGCAACAGATCTAATCTCAAAAGAAGAAAAAATTGAAGAATCCGATACGAATTCGAGATTCCAATTCCGAGAAGATTCCGTTATGGGTACAAGGTGCTCTAAGGCAAATCCGGTAACACTGCACTTAATACATTCAAGACAACAAGGATTTAGAAAGAGCACTTACTAGGCAAATCAATGATCATCCATGAAACCAAAACCATGAAAATTATCCATTCAAAATTGAAAAACATCCAAAGA
This sequence comes from Picea sitchensis, assembly GCA_010110895.2. NCBI lineage: Eukaryota > Viridiplantae > Streptophyta > Pinopsida > Pinales > Pinaceae > Picea > Picea sitchensis. Next base: position 51,416 of record SNQJ01S0069200.1, on the reverse strand, counting down.
TCATCTCTCGAAGAAGGTGCACAAGTCATCCATAGAGAAAGAGAAGTAAGAAGAGAAGAGTAGTAGTAATCCTCCACAAGTTGTTATGATTCACAATGAGGGAGCACTTCCTACTTATATGAGGAAACCAAGCGCTTCAACTCTCTAAGAAGCCCCAAGAACATAAAAATCCATGATACAAGGTGGATAGGTCTTAGGCTGACCCCCAAAAATGCCTCTAAGATAAAGATACAATGCTAAAACATGAAAACATGTAAAAGCCCCACATGTGTGAGTGTAGAAGGCTCCCAAAAGGTGACATCATCTGCAAATGGGTTGTAGGTGCTCCAAAGGTCATGTCTCTCCCCAAAAGGTGCAAGGTATCATCAAAGGACATGCCTCCTCATCAAGAAGGTCACATCTCCTCATCAACAAGATACTAACTTATCATCACAAGGTGCCAACTTATCATCACAAGTGCTAGGTCGACTCAAGCATGTATCCATCATCCTCAAGGTGACATCATCATCACATATGCAATGTCCAAGGTCAAAATCATGATGTCATCAAGGAGGAGGGCTCGATCACCTCTTCAAAGAGGCATACTATCATCATCAAAGCCATGTCATCAATCCAACGTCCTCAAGGGGTGTATGACATCATCAAGGGCTCCACGTGACACATAAAGCTTTATATGCAACGTCCTAGTCCAAAAGTGCAATATCCCAGGTCCAAAAAGTAATGAGGGATGTCAAGAGGCATGCTAAGTCATCATGTAGTCCAACACTCATCATCAAGGCTCCAACGTCCTCCATGAAGTGCAAGGGAAGCATCACTAACGGCCTCCAAAGGACTATGTCAAGGGGTGCATCATCATCAAGCATGGGCTCAGTGAATCAAGTGAGACCAACCATCATGGATACAAGAGTCATTAGGATCATAAAAATTGATTCACAAGTTAATGCAAAAGCCATGCAAGTAATTCAGATTAGGTATCTTCTTCAAACTTCACACTAACTCGTGACTTTACGCATTTTGCCAAGTTTAAGTATGGGAGGACCATCATAGAACTCTATTAGGTGTGCCAATACTCAAGTAGAGGAGTAGCTCCCGTGAAACCCATCAAAGTGCAAGTGTGAATGGTATGACATGGGGTTTACTTCATGGTCATGGTGCCATTGACATGCAAAGCCATGTGTAATGTTCATTTCCATGAGCACCTTTGTAGAGGGAGCGCTTGGTGCATTGAGTTACCCTTTCCTTGACACTATTTCTTTCCACCTCTATCTTTCCTTCTAATATTCATTAATTGCTTTGCAAGCCCCTTTTCATGTTTTTTTATGCATTTATTACATCAAGATTCAATTAAGTCCTTTCTTTAGATATGCATTCAGTGCATTAGGACTTGGGGTGATGGCCTCATAACGAGGAGGTAGAGCTCAAGCTAACTTGGATTTTGATTTATCATTTATATCCCTTTAGCTTCTTTTTCATTTTGAATTTGGAACATGCTCTTTCCATTCTTTTTACCAGTTGCATCAACCTTGTGCACTCAAGCCCCTTCTTCTCATACGCGAATGAAGTACTGACATTTTTTAGGATACATGTAACAACCATTCCCAAAAGATAGGACAACGGGAGAAATATATATATGGAAAGTGTTATGTATGGAAAAGGTACGGGTACATTATCCCTATCAAGGCCTCCCAGTAGTGACAACACTTGACTAGGACACATATGATGGCCACTAAGGTGAAGCAAGGAAAAAAACACAACTTCCAAGCATCATGATTCATTATTTGACTTCAACCCATGATCCTTACCTAAATATCCAATACATTAAATGTAACTCTTTGCGTGAAACAATGGCTAATGTACCACATTGTAATATCCCTAATTTTGCGGATCAAAATATGTGCCTCAACTACCTATTATTTGCTGCTAGAATTGATACACTTTGGGTTGCTAGATGCATTTAGTAATTCTGTTTTAACATGCGTGGTGATTTTGCAGTCAGAACAATTGTTTACCAATATGTAATCAAGCATGCAATAGACAAAGAACACATAACAACTGCAATCTATGTATTATGAAATAAGACTGAATACAATTCCGCATGTCGTGAAATAAAATGAATCGCTCGGCTAGATCAGAGATAGATGGTTCTCAAACATAATACAATAAAGAAACTAAAGCAATAATACCCGAAACCAGAAGAATGATGCTCGATCAATGGATGAGCAATATGAATTGCTGCATGCTACGACAACTCACACAACAACTGCTGCAAGTCTGGAATGTTCTCCCTGGTGGCTAAACTCCTCGATCTGACTGGAATCTGTCCCAAACTGTGCGCCATGTCCTCCAATACCCTCTTAGTGTCTGTTGGACTGAAGATTGGCCCTCTGCTGATTTGTACGAACCCCGGATGGGTTCCCCTAGGGGTTGTGCCCCTCCTCTAGTCAACTGTTGCGCCCTAGTGATTCCACCGTCAAAATCTGGCTATATGTGTCTCAAACTGAGCGCACTGTTATCCTCTGTAATGGGTCGAAAGGGTTTCCCTGGATCTAATCCAGTGATCTCTCGGGAACCCTAAATGTATCCTCACCAAGTGTTGCGCCCTCCCTGGCTAACTGATGCGCCCAAGAGGACCCTCCGTCGGAATCTGACGAGTAATAGCTCAAAAGATGAGCCATGCCTTCCTCTTAACTGGGTTGGAAGGAAATCTATGAATTCTCCCGGGGTGAGACGAGCTAACCCTCAGATTCTCCCAGCACTTGCGCCCTCCTCCTGATGAAGTGCACACTAGTTGATTGAACCTGTAAACTCTGTTGCAAAACGATGAAAGATCTAGATGATCTTCCCAGTGACTAGGGTGTGTCTCTCAACAACGAAATCAACCCACTGGTGTCTTCCTCCTGGAATCCACAATCTCCATTGATTCGCCTAAACCTGTGTAATATCCTCAGAGCTCAACTGTCAAATCATAATCTACATATGAGGAATTAGGCCGGTTTTCCTCCTCATATACTCCAAAACCCTAATTCGTTGTTGACCTCTATTCTTAGATCTCTCACTTATGCACCCTTCTATTTTTAGCTCAAAATCACTTAAAGGTGCTTTTACCCACTTTTCACTTAATGTCACTTTCAAATTGTAACATTCTCTACTGAAGTAACATCAAGTGACCTTGTTTTCCCCTGTATCTCCCTAGCTATAGTATAATGGGGATGTTTAGACTACTAAGCCCTCCTCTTTGGAGCTCCTACTCGGAAAGGGACATGACACACATGTGTGCTAGACCACCATCATCAAGTGAGCATGCTAATCAAGTCTATAAGCTGAGTAATGATGAGGGAGAGGCATCTGAGGGGTTGCTGTTTGTGGAGAATGTTGATCATCACTCTGCGATCTGGATCATGAAGAATGATCTCCTCTAGTTACCCCCTGATGAAAGGGGGTAACATGTAACTTAATTTAGAATGGGGGGCCTTTTTATACATAGAGGTTCTTTGTACATGATGGTTGGGGACACAACTGTTTTCCTTGTTACCCCAACACAGTGGGAATCCATGGGAGCTTTGTGATAATAATACTTTTCATGAAGAGACTTGGAGGCCATGCACCTTGTCCTATATTACCATACTTTGCATGAAGAGACTTGGAGGCCATGCACCTTGTCCTCTATTACCATGGTGTTGAATGATCGATGGAATGCCCTAATCATGGATTGAACCTAGGGCTCTGTAACTAGATGGATGGACGATGTGAGTTAGAAGGGAGACTTAGAATATGAATGCCTTACCTTATGGGAGGCCCAAAGCATGACATGTGGCAAGGAAAGGGGTTAAAGGAGAAACACCCTACTTGAAAGGTGGCACTAAAATTGCACTTGGCACGATCAAAGGCCCACTTAATCTTGAACCTCCTCTTCAAGGAGGTGGCTAGGGCATGTTGACGGAAAGAAGGGGTGATGAATAACCCTAATGGAGGAGGTTCCACATAGTTGGAGATGTATTTCACCTTTTAAGAGGTCTTCGTGGTAAAGAGACATTGTTCAATGTTGAATTATACCTATATCTCAGTCACTGAGATTTCTGCCAATAAATTAACTTAACTAGATATTATCAATGCTGATATAAAATCTGAATTTATGCAGATAACCTACAGCTGAAATATAAAACATAATTTAGCAGCAGAAGCATTCACAACCAAGAACATAAATTGCACAAGACACTCGATGTTACCCTAGAAACCCCAGTGTGGGGAACACCAGCTAAGAGGGGGATTTTATTGGGCAATCAGGAGAATAATTACAGCAGAAAATTAAATTGAAAACTCTTACAAATTTTCCCAGTGAAAAGTTCACATTTCATATCAGAAAAAATCACCCAGCTGTTGCCTGTATGACCCAGCAAGATCTGGCCTTGTACGGCATGGTCTGTACGACACAGAAACAAACTGTACAGATTCGTCCTGCTGGACGGCCTGTTTGCTGGTGTTGTTACAACCTGCAAACAACCCTCTTGGCTGAGAAAATCCGGCCCGAACTTGGTCTACTCCTCTCTGTTTGTTGATGTCCTGAAATGGCCTCTGTTTGCAGCCCAAAATGACCTCTGCTGGCTGTCCAAACTTGGTCCTGAACTTGCCCACTTTGCTTCTCTTGCCCAATCTCTCTCTCCTTCTCACTCACACAACCTCACAAATGAGAATAATGAGTGTCCTCTCACCCTCATCCTCCTTTTATCTCCCTAGCAGCCCCTCATTCACCTAGATATGTGTGCCAAGGCTTGGCCTCAATGGCTGAGATTTGGGGTTGCTAGACCCCACTCTCCACTAGGTGGTGCGCCCCCCTTTGGACAGGGTCCCACACTCCACTAGCAACCACCTTCATGAGGTGCACCCTCTCTCCTTGGGCCCCACATTCCACTCAAGCGTGAAATATTGATGCAAGCCTAAGTTAGACTTGGGCTGAAATACAGAGGTTGATCTGGGTCAAGTTTAGGTGTCCATCAACATGCCTAGAACACATAGGCCTATGTTGAGACACCTTATGAGCTAAAACTAGCACTCCCTCTTAGCGAGGGAGGTGTCTCCACCAGGATCAATCTCTGATCCAATCAAATCTGCTGCTGCTGGAAAGAGTGGTAACCAGAGAAAATTCATCATTGAATTTATCTGCAAACACATCCATCTCAGTAGATACTGTAGCTGCTACCTCTGACTCCTTGTTGGGACACTTGCTGGCATAGTGGCTAGTTTTGTGACATGCAAAGCATCTCACTTTGCTCATGTCCCTGGAACCTCCCGCTCCACTGCCCTTCTTCGCATGAAGAGCCACATTCTCCTCCCACTCTTAGGCTGGCTAGCTTGAGTGGCATCAACTCTCAGCTCCTCCTGGGTGAAGTCATCCCATAACATTCAAGGTGTGTTTCACATATTTGGAGGCATATTTCACCTCTTAGGTCCCTTGAGGTTGAGGACACATTGTTTGATGCATTTGTACATATTTGAAGGTGTGTTTTCACCTTTGAGGAGGACATTAGATATGGATGCATTGTTTGAGGCTTTTTTTGCATACTTGGAGGCAAGCTCTTTGCATGAGGAGATGCCATGTGGCATTGTTGACATGATCAAATCCTCAAATGAAGAGTAAGTGCATGCTCTAAGAAAGGCACTTCAATTGTGGAGATGACAAGTGGGAATATGGACCTATTCAAATTTCAATGCATTTTTTCCACTGAAAGGGAAAAAGGGAGTGATCCACTTTTGGAGGATTCTAGGGCCTTCTAAAAAGAAATAACATTTTATTGGTGAAGTTGTTGAAAGGAAAGCTATTCTCATTTGCTAAAGGCATGGTTAGAAGATATGCAATTTGTCTCCAAGCACTTAGTTGAATATCATTGGAGGATTGGAAGAAGAATGAGCTCGAGTTGAGTTTTTTCATCTTTTTTCTACTTTTCATGGATTAATTTGATGGTTGGAAATATTCTTACAAACTGTTGATGTAATCTTTGTAGAATGGCAATACTTGCTATTTTGCAATTGTTTTGAGGTGAGTCTTTGGAAGGGCCCTCCTTTTAATTTCTACATATTGAAAAGATCTATGTGGTTGGTTAGAGCATATTGTCAATAGTCTAACTATGCCTCTTCATCATATTCAAATCCTCTGATTCATTGACCTTGACTCCATAGGCCCAATTGGATAGGCACTGGCTTTGGCAAATTCCACCATCCATCTTATTCTAAAAATACAAAAAACTTAAAAGCATTTCTTGTCTAGGGTTTCCCCCCTTGTGTTGGAAAAGAATCGGTCAAAAGTGAGTATTTTTGTGAGGACATTTGGAAATCTTCCTAAGTGCCCCTAGAGTTGCACTTTATTAAACGACTTTGTAACATTTGAATTGCAGGCTTGGGAGGTAACGCGCCCAATTGATTAGGACTTCCTAATGGCATCTTCATAATGACGACCTCGTGACTTGCATTGTGACTCACACATAAAGTAAAAATGAAATTTCTCATCAACACATAATTGTTCCATTGACGACATGTATAAGTCACTATAGAACAAAAATACACTACAAGGTAGTATATCATAGTTACTAATTTGGGACTAACAAGTCTGATTCCAAGCCTTACTACTTCCCTGATGCCTGTACTTTCACATTTCAACTTCTTTGTTTATTGTTGTTTCTTCATCTCCATTGACTTATCTCTATGAGGCTAGATTGAGTGAAGGTTGGGAGCGATACCTTTCATATCTCGACCCTTGTTATTACTTATGCACAAACGTTTCCAACAAAAGGTGCTTAAGTTTCTACATACCACTTTTGATATGGCGTGTGTTTGAGTTTCTTGAGAACTTTCTCTTGGAAAATTGGAAATCAATGATTTCCTTGTAAAGTGTTGCACCAAAGCTTTCAATAATTTTCTTGAACTTTTGCTTAAAACTTTTGATATGGTGGGTGCATAAGTACATTGAGAACTCTCTTGGAAGGTAGTGTTATACTTGGAAAGTCATACACCAAAGCTTGCAAGCATTTGCTTGAGCTCTAGGCTAGTTCTTGCTACCAGAATATAGATATTCCACTGCTCTCTGGTAGTGCCTGGATCTTGTAATGGCTCCTCCATCTCCTTTGGTTGCTTCAATCTCGTGTAATTGTTGTTGTTCTTGCAACACCTACTTCCTTCTACTCCTCCAAAGAATCCCCTCTTGCTTGAGAGTTTTATTTCTCTTCAAATTCCATTTGTTTCTATTCTAGCTTATTATTGCAAAAATGATCCTTTTGTTCCTTGAAAGAGCTTTCAATGTTATCCTTAGTAGCAATCCCCTTACCTTTCCTACTTCTTCTCCTTGCAATTTCCAAAAGCAAAACCAAACTTACCGCATAATACGAAGTGGAGCCTTAAATGCAATTTACTTCTAACTTAATCTTTTGATGTCTCCATGGTACTTGTATCAAACACTATGGTACTTGATGTCTCCTTATCATGGTCTTGCCCATCCTTTCTGGCATCCTCTGCTAAAATTATGAGGGAATTGTTTGCGCTTATTAGATCAATAATCTTAAGTGTTGGGTTTTCTTAATTCTAGCCTTGTTGGTTGCTTTAAACATTCTGTATTGATATTTTGTGTGCTACCTCCAATAATTAAATTCACTACTACGTCACTCTTTTATTGCTTCCAATTTGAATATTTGTGATGGATGTATGCATGCTAACTTATATTTTCACTAGTAGTGTGTTTGCATTCTCTAATTTCTGGCATGGCACTATGATAAAAACATTATAGCTAGCTGGTTGTTCCTCCACTATAAATGTTAAATACAAAATTTTTAATACCCTTAATGGTTTTGCAGATATTGTATTTCTATTCTTGCTTTTTCTTTGTATATTGCTAGTTGATAAATATCTGTTCTTTGTTCTTTCATATTTCATATGCAGTGGATGGATAAGGAAGGAAGAACACCTCTCATTCTCGCCTGTACAAGAGGCGAATTACTGGAAATGGCCATCACATTGATCAATTTGGGTGCCAATATAAATTCATACAAACCTGGTATGATCCTTGATTTGTTTACTAAAATAGTAAAATTAAATCATGGATGTCAAATTGGAATTTTGTTTTTGACATTTTCATTATCATAATTAATATCGTTTTACATTTTAACATTGTTTTGGTCTCCAAATGCACTCCAAATTGTTTGATAGCTAATAACCCTCATGCATAGTCCAAAATGGCAAACGAATTTGTGAAAAATGGAGAAACAAATTTATATTTTTGTTATGTTGTCCTCTAGGTTGTCCCCTATCTTTCACAGAGGGGCTAAATGCCAGGGCATAGTATGCAGGATGCACCTTCTTGTGCCACTCTAGGCCTTCAAGCCAGTTCTCGGGCCAAAGGGGTGTACCATCAATATTTCCTAAGGCAAGAATCATTGTCTTTCACCAAAGGACAACCTATTTAAATAGATGAAGGTTAGACTAGATTTATAATAGAGAAAAATGGTGCATGTAGTCAATCTATGATATTGATGTAGACCAGAGATAGGATGTTGAATTGTATTTTGGAGGAAATTCGAAAAGGGCCAACCAGCAAGGGGGTGTAACAAGATTCAACCATAGGAATGATCTTCTGAACCATGGGCACCATAATCTAGTTTAGCTTGGCAAATAACTCGGAAAAAAGAACAAATACGAGCAGAGGAGGACACACAACTACTTTCCTAGCACATACTTATCAGATAGAAAACCAAATGGGTAAGACAAGCTTAGATCCATTAATTTATTCAACATTATGTAAGGCATAAAATGAAGAGGAAAAACCAGCATAACCTGATTGAATTTATTATTGACTAGTGGCAACAACCTTGGTCCTGATTTCACAATAAACCTAACAGTGCATTTATCAAATAGTAGTTCCAATGTTGGGGATTATAGAGTCTTAGTTTTGAATTACTATTCTATTTATACAAAAAATGCACCAGGGGTTGGGATTATATAATCACTACCCCAGGCCTTATTGCTTCCCTCTACAAAGCTTGTTACTCAAAAAATGCTCAAAGTAAGAATGAGAATGAAAGAGATAAGAAGTGGAAGGAGGAGAATGTTATTTGCTGTTGCAAAATCGTGACACACCATGCAGATCTTAAGTTTCTTATGGTCTCTGCCTCTATTTCGCCCTCTTTAGTTGCTGAAAAATCAGACTCTCAAATGAAAAACCTCCATGTTGTAAAAAATAAAGCTCTCTTTCTTATATGTTGTTGGGGAAAAATGCACCCAATATTCGGTTAGGAAAGCATCTTTGGGGAAACCTATTGAAAACGTAGCAAGGAAGGTCTTCCACACATTGCAGCTTCCTAGCATGGTGGGGGACAATGAAACATTAGTCAAGTTGATTAATCAAACATTTCCCTACGTCTAACTTAGGAAAAGGATTGTTGATGTGTTATATCCTTTAGTTGACTTTATTGAGCACCCTTTCTAAAGTTAAAGTGAAAAATAATTTAAGTGATGGATGTTTTAACTTTTAATCTTAGCCATCCATCTTGGAGAGTGAGGGAGAGTTAATCTCAACCCTCCATCCTAATGAGATTAGGGTTTCACTTGCTCATGGAAGTATAAAGAAATTGATTTGGCTAGAGGGGCGCATCATGTTGATTTTTCTATATGAGATAATATGAAATGATATATGATCGATATATTATTACAATGATGAGTGTTCCAAATATAGAGAACATATGGTGACCATCCATGAAAGGATGCGTCCCTTGGATAATCAATAACTATTTATTATTATCATTTACTTATTATATATATTATTTAATAATTAATCTAGGAGAATGTCTTCTCGATGTTGTCCAAACATCAACACTCCCTCTCAACGAGGGAGACATTCTGCATCATGCCAAGCTTGTCTCTAAAGTATACAAACTTCGCCCTAGACTCATGACACTTGTCTGTCAGTCTTGGGAGATGTCTCTCTCCTACCTGAACCGAGGAGAAACTCCCTCTATGGCTTTCCTTCCGAGCTAATTGACTCTCTCTGAGATCAGGCTCACTCTAGGTCCGCATGTGATAGCATCTAGCATCTTGATTCTTTATCATTCCTTGTCAAATCACCATGACTAGGACAAAGACTACACCAGTGTCGTTCACCATAGGTACACCCCTGTGAGTGAATGTCAGCCTTATGCTAATTGACACGTGGAAAGCACCTCAAGCACTTTGAGTCCATATTATTCCTTGTCATAATCAAGGAAGGACTACACCTAGGCCCATTTACCACAAGTGCACCTTTGTGATAAATGTATCCTATCTCCCTTGGTCTGCAGCCCAATCTAGGAGAAGGTCCGCCCGATCCTGAAACATCAACACTCCCTCTTAGCTAGGGAGGTATCTTTCCATAGTAGTACACAACTGTTGTCCAGTGGTGCACAACCACTGCTAGTAGTACACAACTACTGTCTAGTGACACACATTCACCGTCGGTGGTACACAACCATTGTAGTAGTACACAACTACTATCCAGAGACACACAGTCTCTGTCAGTGGTACACAACCACCGTAGTAGCAAAAGGTCTGTCACACATAGCATTCCCATGTGGATTTCTAGAGGCTACTCCCTCTAGAAACACTAAGGTCAAATCCCCATAGTGTGTGACATCAAGGTCAACTCCGTTGACGTGTCCTCATGTGCTCTCCACAAGGGACGTTGACCTATAAGCCCAAACTCACTTATCCCTCTCGGATAAGTGTCCTCACAGATCAACTCAACTCAGTCACATAGTACGATTTGGAGAATGCCTGTAACACATGGCACTCCCATGTGGACTTCTAGAGGCTACTCCCTCTAGAAGCACTAGGGTCAACTCCCCATAGAGTGTGAGGTCAAGGTCAACTCCCTTGACGTGTCCTCATGTGCTCTCCACAAGGGACGTTGGGCTATAAGCCCAAACCCACTTATCCCTCTCGATTAAGTGTCCTCACAGATCAAATCAACTTAGTCACATAGGAGTACGATCTGGAGAATGTCTTAGGAAGCTGCAAACATTAACACTCCCTCTCAGCGAGGGAGGCATTCTCTGCCACGCCAGGTCTGTCACGAAAGTACTTGAACTTCGTCCTGGTAAGGGGTTTGGTAAGAACATTAACAACCTGCTCATCTGTAGGAAGGTACTTCACCAGTACTGCCTTCCTCTGCACCATGTCTCGGATGTGATGGTACTTGATCTCAGTGTGTTTTGATTTGTCATGAAACACTAGATTCTCTAAGAGCTTCACACAACTCTGGTTATCACAATGAATAACGATGGAATCCAACACATGTCCAAATAAATCTGCAAGGAGCTTGCGAAGCCACACTGCTTCGCAGATTGCCACACTCAATGCAATGTACTCTGCTTCTGCGATGCTCAAAGTCACATAAGTCTGTTTCCTGCTACACCAGGAAACCATGGTAGATCCCAAAGAGAAGCAACACCTGGAGGTGCTTTTCCTGTCCACTGTGCTCCCTACCGAATCAGAGTCAGTATATCCCTACAATCTCATGGCAATACTAGAAGTATATCTTAGACCATGTCCAACTATTCCTCGCAGGTATCTCAACACACGCTTCACAACAATCCAATATGTCTGTCTTGGCTGACTCATAAATTGGCTAAGTGCACTCACTGCATAGCAAATATCTGGTTTGGTGTTAACAATATACATCAATGATCCAATCAGTTGTCTGTACAGGGTCGGATCAATCTCGCCGGAATTGGAAGAAGAGACACTTAGTTTCTTCAGATTCGTCACCATTGGTGTAGCCATGGGCTTACTGTTCAACATCCCAAACTTCTTCAATATCTCAACTGTGTACATCCCCTGACTTAGGAAGATATCATCTGTTCTCTGCCACACCTCTAGTCCCAAGAAGTAGTGCATCATACCAAGGTCCTTTATCTCAAACTCAGAGGCCAACGCATACTTGCATTCAACAATAAGGCTCTCTGTACCGGTGAGGAATAAATCATCAATGTAGAGGACCAAAATTAGGGATTCACCATTAATAGTCTTGTAGTACAGGTTGGGATCAACAACACATTTGCTAAATCCCAAACACATCAGGTGTCCATCAATCCTCACATACCAAGCTCGAGGTGCCTGCTTGAGTCCATACAGGGATTTCTTCAACCTGCACAGATGAGATTCCTTTTCATGTATCACGAAACCATCTAGCTGTTCGATGTATACTTCTTCCTCAATCTCCCCATTGAGAAAGGCTGTCTTCACATCCATCTGATATAGTCTCCAACCCATGGATGCTGTAAGGGAAATAATCGTCCTTATAGAAGTGTATCGATCAACCGGAGAAAATGTCTCCTCATAATCTATTCCCTCCACCCGAGAGAATCCTCTAGCAACAAATCTCTCTTTGTGCTTCTCGATGCTCCCATCAACTGTGTGTTTGATCTTATAGATCCATTTGGAAGTCACTGTAGACTTCCCCTCCGGTCTTGGAACAATATCCCACACATCATTCTTCATGATGGAATGATACTCCTCCATCATGGCATCTCTCCATACTGGCTGACTAGATGCCTCCTCATAAAAGAAAGGCTCAGAATTAGTGATGTGGCTCATAGCTGTGGCATAACACAAATATCTCTGAGGTCTCTTGCTCTCTCGGAAGGTACCAGGAGGAGCTGCATGTCCTTCTACCTCCTGCAGAGTCTGACAAGCCCATGTAGGTCTCTTCCGACCTACTGCAATATCTCAGGGAACATCAACTGGAGCTACATGATCAATGGAATCAATTTGATCAATAGGCTCAACTGTCTCCCTCTGAACTTCTCGAGGGTGAGGGGGGGAAGGCACCATCTCTTCCTGTCTCTCACTATCAATCTCCATGTGAGATCCTCTAGATCTTCTGAAGGCTACCTCCTCCTCAAAGGTAACATCTTTGCTCACCTTAATCTATCTCTGACCAAGGATGTCGATCCGGTATGCCTTCGAAGACTCACTGTACCCCTCAAATGGTTATTTTTATTTCTGGGCAATTGGTTACTGTGTAATACAGTTTCAAAGGTAAGTGAGCAGTTTTGTGAAAAAAGCACTAGTTTTGGGTTCTTTTTTTGGAAACAAAGTATTGTTTAAACTTTAAATTTTTGAACAGTAAGAAAGTTTGATTGCGAATTGATAACAAAGATGGCATGGTTGATGTATCATTTGAACAATATCCATGAGATACCCTCCCATTCTACCATTTTTCGCTAAATACACCCCCTTCACGATCCCAATTTCACTTATTCATCCCCTATTCTGTGATATTTATTTTGAAAAGGAGTTTGAAGAAGTTGATATGGGAAGGCTTGAGGACTAATGTTCTGGATTTGTTTAGATACACAGTTAATTGTTTTATTGATTGTTTGAGCAATATTCGTATATTAATTCCCCTCCATGATATCATTTTTCGCTAAATACAAGCCCTCCATATTTCCCATGAACCCTATCAATTCCCTGTTCACGTGGAAATTAATAAATGACATGTTATGGATGGATTGCATGTGTCTCATAAGTAAATTCTAGAGCCAACTTTTTAGTTATGTAAGCAGAGTCTCATGTATGGGTTATTAAGAATTTCATCACTAGTTAATTATTGCTACA
>SNQJ01S0069200.1:1942-13542 GCA_010110895.2 Picea sitchensis | reverse complement strand
CCTCTCATTAACTTCACACTTTACTTCACCTTATTTGACTCATTATTACAAAATTGACATTTTCCCATGTCCTGGGTTTGGCAATTAAAATTGTCATTTTCCGAAAAAACTCACAAGTGGACAAAAAACCTAGCAAAACTTGTCTGACTGAGTTGAAATTTGGTCCAAGGGTGTATGGGGTCTCATTATATTTCTTTTGAGTACAAATACCCCTATCAAAAATCCCCGCACTTAAGTTTTACATTAATTACCCATAATTAATTAATTAATTAATTCCCAACCTTGAAAAAAACCTAGCTATACGTGAGGGAATTCCCCGAAATTTCGCGTGTTGTCTTAAATGGTCATTTACAACATTCCTAAACACTAGCTACCTAGGAATGACTTCATTAGAACGCCTTTCACCACTTTGGAGGATTTATTGCTAGTGGGAGTGAAAAACTCAAGGGAGATTAACCCAACTGGTTAGGCCACATTAACCTCCTGAGGATAAAAAACACTCAGTGAAAGGAACTCTCCTAACGAATAAATCCTAAGGCACTTGACCTAACTATGACCCATGCAGACTTATTACAATATTAACCCACGCAGGGGTGCGAAAATCCTGCTTACAAAACTGTGTGCTGGAGCAAAAAATGCCCTGTAGAACCAAAAAGTCTTCGACTTATTTGCATCTGATGATGCATATCTTCATGGTACATGGAGTTGACCCCCTGGTTGAATAGGCGGTCAACAAACCCTGCTCCTCAACTTGCGCTCTCTCTGCTCGAGCACCTCCTCTGGCACTAGCTCTAACTGGCCCTCCTCATCCAAGGGTGGCAACTCCTCTGAAATGATGACCTGCTGTTCCACTGCCTTTTTAAGGTAAGAAACGTGAAAGACGTTATGAATCTTGCTACCCTCCGGTAGCTCTAGCTCGTATGTCACCTCGCCTATCCTGTCGATGACTCTGTAGGGCCCATAAAACTTCGGCTTCATCTTCTTTGCTCTGCTCCTCTTCAAGGAGGACTATCTATATGGCTGTAATCGCAAAAAAACCAAATCCCCTACCTCAAAACTACGCTCGACTCTTTACTTGTCTGCATAGATCTTCTGCTGGTTCTGAGCTGTCAGCAAGTTCTCTCTCATTGCTTGCAGAATCCTCTAACTCTCCTCCACCTAGTCTTTGGCCCCCAGGATCATGCTGTCCCCAAACACAGTCTCCACAAAAGAGGGTGCATCGTATCCATACAATGCCCTGAATGGTGACATCCTGATAGACATATGGTAAGTCGTGTTGTAACAATGCTCACCCATGTGTAACCATCTCACCCATGTGCGCCGCTGCCCTCCCACATAGTTTCTCAGATACCCTTCCACCCACTTGTTGATGATCTATGTATGTCCATCTGTTTGTGGGTGGTAGCTGGTACTCGTAGCTAGCTCTGTGCCTGCCGACCGAAAAAGCTCCTGCCGAAACACGCTGATGAAGCGCCCATCTCTATCACTGACTATCTACCTGGGTAAACCATGCAACTAGAATACCTCTCTGAAAAACAACTCTGCTACCTGTATGGCTTTGTAGTTCGTGGGTATGGCAAAGAAATGTGCAAATTTGGTCAATCTGTCGACCACCACAAATATACAATCCTTACCTTGCACTCGAGGAAGCCCTGTAATGAAGTCCATAGAAATGCTCTCCCATTTCTGCTCTGGAATGGGTAGAGGCTGAAGTAACCCCGCGGGGTGTGTCTGCTCAGACTTGTTCTGCTGACAACTCGTGTACCCCTGGATGTGTTTCAGTACATCATCCTTGAGACCCTTCCATGAGAATCTCTCCTTGATCTGCCTATATGTTTTGAAGTACCCCTGATGTCCTGCTGTAGGCGAATCATGACATATCTTCAGAATTTTCCCCTTCAGGGTAGATTCTGGAACCAAGTAGATCCGGTCCTTGTAGAAAATGATGTCATCTAGAACCCGATACCTATCATCCTCCACCTGTCCATCCATCACCTCACAAGCAAGTTTGTTTTTGGAGTATTCCACCAACAAATGTGCTTTCCAATTTGTGCAAATGTCCATCATCGAACACCCTGGTGGCATCCTGGACAAGGCATATGCTACGACGTTCCTCTTTCCCTTGACATACTTAATGTCAAAGTCAAAGGCTTGGATCTTCGAGACTCATTTCTGTTGTCTCTCACTGAGGTATTTCTGATCCAGGAAATACTTGAGACTGTTGTGATCAGTCTTCACTACAAATCTGCTACCCACCAGATACTGCATGAATTTGGTTAAGGCATGCATGATTGCTAGCATTTCCTTGTCGTAAAGAGAGTAGAGTCGTTCCGACTTGTTGAGCTTCTTGCTCTCAAACACAATGGGATGGCCTCCCTGCATCAAAACTGCTCCAATCCCCACCCCTGATGCGTCGCACTCTAAGACAAATGGCTGCGAGAAGTCTGGAAGGGCTAGAACAGGGCATGTGCTCATAACCTCCTTCATTTTATCAAATTTTTGTTGTGACTTCTCTGTCCAATGAAAAACACCCTTCTTGGTCAAGTCTTGTGAGTGGTGCTCCCAACTGTGAAAAGCCCTTGACGAACCACCTGTAGTAACTGCATAACCCAAAGAATCCCTTCAATTCTGTGAGGTTCTTGGGTGTTGGCCAATCCAGAATGGCCCTGATCTTGTCCTGATGAACCTGTACTCACTGCTCACTGATGATATGCCCCAAGTACAATAGTTCTCTCATGCCAAACTCACATTTGGATTCCTTGGCATATAATGATTGTGCCTGCATAATTCCCAAGACCTCCTCAAAATGTGCCAAATGCTCATCCCACGTCCTGCTGTAGATCAATATATCATCGAAGAACACCGAAAGGTATTTCCTCAACTTCCCTCTGAAGATGTGGTTCATGCAAGACTGGAAAGTGGTCGGTGCATTGGTCAACCCAAACGGCATGACCAAGAACTCAAAATGTCCGAAATGGCATTTGAATGCGGTCTTCTCTATATCCTGCTCCTTGATGTTGATCTGATGATACCCGGATCGCAGATCAATCTTGGTGAAGAAAACTGTCCCATACAACTCGTCCATCAACTCATCAATGCGCAGAATGGGGTACCTATTCTTGATTGTTTTCTTGTTGAGAGCTCTGTAATCAATGCACATCCGCAATGTGCCATCCTTCTTCAGTACTAGAACGACTGAAGAGGCAAAAAGACTCGTGCTGGGCCTGATGTGCCCCATCGCAAACAATTCTTTGATTCCTTTCTCAATTTCGTCCTTGAACCTCTTGGGATGCCTATAGGGCGCGATGATCACTGGTGTAGTCCCTGCCTCCAACTCGATCGTGTGCTCAAATCCTCTATCTGGTGGTCTCCCTGGTGGTATCGGCCCAAACACTGGCTCATACTGACTCAGAAGCTCTCTGATCTGTGGATGGTATTGCACTCTGCCCTTTGAATTCTTCCGTGTGGTGATCAAACACTCTGCTGCATAGGCCACATCACCGTGACAGAAGATCCTCTCCATCCGTTTTGCTGATACTGCTCATGGTGCTCCTATAGACATGCCTCTCAGTACCATTCTCGATCCATTGGCATTTCTGAAGCTCATGGTCAATGTCTGATAGTTGAACCCAATCTCCCCTAATGAATATAACCATTGCACCCCCAACACTACATCCGTATCTGACAGGTCAACTATATAGAAAGTGTCTGTCATGGTGTAGTTGCCTAGTTTGACCTCTAGGTCTGGGATCATGTCCAAACATGCCATTGTGTATCCATCTGCCAATGCTACATGGAATCCATCAAACTCCTCAGTGCGTAACCCCCTCCTGGCTACTAAGGACGCATCTATGAAATTGTGGGTGGCCCCACCATCAACTAAAGTGGTCATGCATTGCCCCTGTACAAGGCCCTTGAGCCTGAGAGTGTTGTACCTTGGTACTCCTGAAAGGGTGGTTATGGTTCCCCCTTTCACCTCTCTACGAGGTTTTGTCTCCTCCTTGGGCTGTGCCCCTGCTGGTATTTGAGGTTTCTTCGGCTGCTGCTCTGGCTCATGTGTGGTTTCATCCTCTAAATCACTGTCTGCCCGTGCCCCGATACCCTCATCCTCCTCCTGACTGCATGATTCCACTTCAATGTAGTGGATCTATCCCTTTCCCATGCATCTATGCCCTGGGACCCAAGGGTCTCTGCAAGAGAAGCAAAGCTTCTTCCTCATCAACTCTCGTCTCGTGTCATCATCCAACTTGGGCTTACCATTCCATTCCCTTTGAGGATTCTTCTGATCCTTGTCTCTGTGTGGTACAAAGGGTTTGGTAAAAGTTTTGGGTTTAATCACTGAATTCCCCATGTCTCTCTTGCGCACAATGGCCTCCTGTAAGGTGTCAGGCTTGAAAGCCTTAACCCAGCCCCTCAATGGCTCTGTCAAAGCCTCGATGAACAACATCACCAATCTGTGCTCTGATATATCGGATACGGCCACTGCCTTCCGCTGGAACCCTGAGATGAAGGCCTCAATTGATCCGGTCTGTCTCAACTATGTAAGGTCCCTGAAGTGGAGCTCTGGATCTCTCCTATCAAATCTCTTCGTCAACCTCTCCGTGAACTCCAAGTATGAAGTAATGTGGCTGTGACCCAACGTCACCAGCCCATGGTACCACAACTTGTGGGCCTCCCCCTCCAAGTGCAATGTGGCGAAGCTAATAGCTTCCGACTCTGTCATTGGGTTAAGCTTGAAGTATGTGTCAAGCTTCTGAACCCATGCCTGAGCTGAGCAACGTGATGATTCGTCGAAAGTAGGAATGTTCAACTTTCCCACTTTCTTGATGAAATTTATGTTGTGAGTTTTCCTGTTGCCTCTCTGTGTCTCCAGAGTTCTGGGGTCTGTTTCGATATCTAATTGAACAATAGTCCATCAAACTCATGTCTGCATGGAACTCCAGTCCTAGTGCCAAGTAATCTCTCCTGTACTCCCCGAACGGATCCTGTGGCACCACCTGTCGCTGACCTGACTATCCTCCTGCCTGCCCTGGCTGTCCCAATGTTTGTCCTGTCTGGAACTGTGGATATAAAGGTCGGGGAATCCTCCCAGATGATGTGTAAGCTCGGGCTGGTGAAGAGTTTGTACTAGCCCCTCCCTGAGATCCACTGGAGCCACCGGCCCCACCTCCCTGGTGTCCTCCTGAACCACTCGGCCCTCCTGCGGCATTGGCACCTACAATGCTCATGCTATGTTGGAGCATCTATGAACTAAGGTTCATCTGCTGTATGGCTATCAACAGGTCTCTCTGTCCCCTAGCTAGGTCATTCAACATGGCCTGCACACTGTCAAAATGTATCTCGTGGCCTTTCCCCCTGCCTTCGGGTGTCTCACGCCTGTCACCCATAGTCCTCTCTATCTCGGCCTTTGTGTCTGAACTGATATGCTCTCGGTCCTCTATCTTTGGCTCTGTATCTGACTGAGTGTGGAAGGGGGTGTAATCCCTTCGGTTTCTATCTCTCCTATCTCTGCTATGACCTCTGCGGTACTGAAGGTACTCTTCCCCAATATGTCCTCGACCCTCGGGGTATTCTTCACCTGTTCCCAGAATCATGGGGTCATGAGAAGCACTTCTTCACAGGCTGGCAGGAAGAAGGCTCTGATACCACTGAAATATCCCTGATCCAGCTGATTTGGATATCTACCGCTGAACTACGGTTTTGGCCACTGAATCTCATACTCTGGGGGTTTTTGAATGCGTTTGAGTTACTGTGTGAACATGCTTGGTGATTTTTGCATGTGTGTTCCAGTTTACTATGTGTTTTAGTAGTATAAGACAATGCATGCGAAATAAGGACAACACAACTCACTGCTATATATATAATGCTGAAAAAGCAGGAAATACAATAATAACTGGAAGCTGATATGATAATCGTTAGTTAGATCTCATGGATCGTCACTGGAATACAAAATAACTGATAAGAAATACCCCGGATCAGACGAATGGGTGCTGGTCTACGCATGCATGGATAGATCGACAAAAAGCAGTCTGGCAGCTCACGGTAACTGCTGTAGAATCCGGAAAACTTGCCCTGATGGCGATACTCGTCAGAATGAGCTGGAAACTATCTCAAAAGATGCGCCCTGGCCTTTAGATTGACCCTGATGACTGCCGGACTGAAGATCCGACCTCTGGAGCTCTAGATGTCACCCCTGGGGGTTTGCGCACCTCCTGGGATCAATCAGTGCGCCCTAGTGATTCCACCGGCAGAATCTGACGATGTATAGTTCAAAACGATTGTCCCGGTCTCCACTATAATGGGTTGGAAGGGATTCCTCAGATTTGCCCTGGAATGTCCCCTGGAACCCCAAATGTGATTCCTCTGGAGTTGTTCCCTAAATGACTGTTTTCCGCTTTCCGGAAGATTCCACCGTCGAAAACTGACAACAGATGGCTCAATAGGTGTGCCTTGGCTAGATCTCTAATGGGTCATAAGGAATCGGCCAAATTTGAACTGTCTCAAGCGACCACACAAACTCTCTCTCAAACACTTGCGCCCTCATTGGTTGAGCTGCGCAATCATTGAATTGGACACTGTAATGCACGATGAAATACCTGGATGGTATCTCCAATAGGCTAGGGTGTGTCTCTCAACACTGAAACCGATCAATGGTGGTGGTTTCCTCCAGAAATCCACAAAACAACAAGGGGGTCGATTTCCTCCTTCTCTGCAAATATCTCAACATCAAATCATAACATAATGAGGAATTGGGTCGAATTCCACCCTTTATACTCTTCCCGATCTAATTCACCATTGACATCACTTAAGTTAGGCGCTTTTCTTCCTAAGGTGAGTAATTGATTAATTAAGTCCCCCTTTAGCACCTTTTCATTCTAATTCTTCGTTGACTTAGGCTTAAGTGACTTTTTCTATGCTTTTTTGCTTAATTCATCGCTTAGCCATCAATTCACCCTTATTTCTCCCTTCGTTCCCTGTTTGTGCCTGACTATAGTCTACGGGAACACAAAGACTACTAAGTGACTCCTTGCTGGCCTACTCTTGGGAACGAGACATCACAGTGCACATGGGACAACAAGCTTCTTTTCAGCTTATGAATATAGAGTACATTGTGGAGAAGAAAATCCAAGAGTCCAGGCAACTTAAGCCTGATGGTGCCCATTCCCGAAGGTTTAAGGCTGGACTTGTCTGCAAAATACACTATGTCGTCTATATTGTCATTGAAGTCTTCAAAAAAGTCTCTTTGAAATGTGATATGAGAGGTTGCGCCTATGTCAAGAAGCCATGCATCTTTCCAAGGACCATAGGCAGTGTTAAATAAATCTTCTGTTACTCCTATATTGCAGTGAGCAATAATGTAATGGGCAGATTCAGGTGGATTACCTTCTACTGGTTCTGTAGGTTTACCTTTGTCCTCTTTATTTTTTTGTTTTTCTTCTTTGATCTCGTCCCATGGAACTCTACAGTCATCTGCTTTATGTGACCCATTCTTTTTGTAACGGGTACAATGAAGATTAGATCTATCACCTTGGTTGTGTCTCAACCTCCCTACCTCTGAAACTCATTCTTCCACGTTCTCTTCTGCTGCTTTCTCCTCTGGAAGAATCATGTTGTTTACTCGTCTTTCCGATCAAGGTAAACCGTTTCACCAGTTGAAGCAACTGACTTCTTTCCAAAGGCTTTCTCACAATCTGCAACCTTTTGTACCAGTTTTTGAAATGTCATGGATTTCATATGATCACTTGCTTGCAACGATTCAAGGTAGTGAGAATATGTAGGGTAGAGGGCCTTAATGAAGGTCATGAGAAGGAGATCAATCTTCGCTCCGGTGGCATCAATGTCATGCATTATGGCTGTGATTTCTGAAGCCAAAGCCATAGGGTCATCATTTTTACACTCTAGGTTGAAGAGCTTCAACATTAGTTGTATGAGTTCAAGCTCAGAATGTGTGTCATACAATTTATTCAATCTTTTCAAGGCTCACCTCTTCACTTACTGTCGCGGAGATTACTGCATATGCCTTTTGGTCTTTGTCTTCCCATATTTCACGTTCTTTGTCTGTTGTCGGTATGACTAGTTTTCTGCTAGGTCTGCTACTCTTCATCTTTAACTCTGAGTCATCTTCTTCTGATACCGCTTCTTCTTTAGGGATTTTGTTGCTCTGAGGGACTTCTTTTGCTTCGCAAATCCCTTCCCACAGGTCGTTGAAGATTAATGTGCTCTTGATCTTCCTATACCATTCTTTATAGTTCTCTTTGCTAGTTAGCACCATGCCAACAATGGATATGAGAGAATGCATTGTCTTCTTCTGTCTTCATGGACACGTTAGCAAATAAAAATATAATGAAGCTCCACCAGTAAAAATTTCCTTGCTCTTGGAAAAATGTGTTAAGTTTTGAGCTATTATTAGGTTTCTTTTCAATTTACTAGATAACAATAGCATAGGTAGGATCACTGAGAGAAAAAAATTACAAGATACACAACATTTATCCTGGGAAACCCTCATGGGGGAAAAAACCCAACAAAACTTCCTTAATATAGATAGCCAATACAATGCCAAGACAATAAACCAAAACACTAGAGAATATCCAACACTGAGCAATGCACCTCTCTCTTCCTTCTCCCAACTGCAGCTACCAAACTTGCGCACTTAATGAGCGAATGAGTGAGTGTGATAATGAGGCGTTGACTTCCTTTATTTATACTAGCTAGCAGGCATTGGAAAGGTGTCTCTTCACTGGGCACAACCGACTTGTCTTCTTAGTGGTTAAAACCACTTTAATTAGGCCTGAGGGCTGACTTCTTAATTTGCATAATACAATTAGGGTTTGACCAATCTGCAAAAGGGGATTTGGTCAATTACAATGCACGACATGATCAATCCACAAAAGGGTATTGATCTAATGAGCAATGATTCAATAATAAATAGAATACTTTTTGCAGATACAATATTTGAACACTCCCCCTTAACAAGAAGGGTATTCTACAACATCATAAGGAGAGAGAGGGTAGCAACATCAACAATATCTGGAACACTGATTGGCATATCTATAAATCACTAAAAGTTTTTCTCATCATCAATATCATCATCCACAACAAGGAGCTGGAATGACATCATCATCCACAACAAGGAGCTGGAATGACATCATCATCATCTGCATCAACATGGATTAGTATAACACTAATACATCATCATCATCAATAACAACACGAGGCATATACAACATCAACAACAACAACATCACATCACGAAGGTTGGAGCATCATCAACATCAACACTAAGCTGGAAATCTTCAGCACGAAGCTGGCGTCTCATCAACATCAACACTAAGTTGGAAATCTTCAGCACGAAGCTGGCATCTCATCAACATCAGCATGAAGCTGGAAAGCTTCAGCACGAGGCTGGCATCTCAACAACATCAACACGAAGTTGGAAATCTTTAGTACGAGGTTGGAATCTCAACAACATCACAACACGGAGCTGGAAATCTTCAGCACAAGGTTGGCATCTCAACAACATCAGCACGAAGATGGAAATCATTAGCACAAGGCTGGCATCTCAACAACATCAGCATGAAGCTGGAAATCTTTAGCACAAGGCTGGCATCTCAACGACATCAACACGAAGTTGGAAATATTCAGCACAAGGCTGGCATCTCAACAACATCAACACGGAGTTGGAAATCTTCAGCACAAGGCTGGCATCTCAACAACATCAACACAAAGCTGGAAATCTTCAGCACTAGGTTGGCATCAACACTACTCCCCCTTTCAAGGGAGGTCCTTTTGGACCACACCAAGCTTGCCTTGAAAGTGATAAAACTTTACACGAGACAGAGGCTTGGTCAACACATCAACAACCTGTTCATCTGTGCCAACATAATGGAGCTTTATGGCTCCTCTCTGCACCATATCACGAATAAAGTGATATCGGATCTCTATGTGCTTTGACTCATCATGGAACACATCATCTTTATACAACTATGATTATCACATAGGATCACGGTGGCTTCCATCTCCAGATCAAATAGATTTGTCAACAACATCCGAAGTCATATGGCTTCACCACTGGCGGAACATACTGCAATATATTTCGCTTCTGCCGTGCTGAGAGCAATACTTGATTGCTTCTTACTTTGCCATGAAGTCATGGCTGACCCCAGACTTAAACAACATCCTGAGTTGCTCTTTCTGTCAGAGACACTTCCAGCCCAATCTGAATCGGTATAACCACTCAGTCTGAAGTCATGATCTCTAGTATAACAGAGACCAAAATCCAACATACCATTAAGGTATCTCATCACATGTTTTGCATCATCAAGGTGAACACGTCTGGGTTCTACCAGATACTAACACAAGGAAAAACAGAGATTTGGCCTGGTATTCGTCAGATACATCACCGAACCAATAATATGTCTGTACAGAGTAGCATCAACCAATTCTGACGAGGTATCTACTAGGAGCTTCAACTTCGTTTCCATGGGTGTGTTCATGGATTTACACTCCAACATATCAAACTCTTTAGTATTTATACTGCATACTTCCCTTGGTTAAGGAAGATCTTCTTTGGGTTCTGCCAAACTTCAAGACCTAAGAAATAATGCGTTAGGTCTTTCATCAAACTATGTAGTGAGCTTCTTTTGCAATCTGTGATGAGCTTTTCTTCATCTTGTCAAGAATACATCATCTACATATAGTGCAACATCACTGGCTCATCATTCATAACCTTGAGGTAAAGGTTAGCATCAATTTTACTCTTGGTAAAGCCAAGCTCGTTAGGAAACTGTCAATTCTGCCATATCAAGCTCTAGGAGCTTGCTTCAACCTGTACAGAGTCTTCTTCAACCTGCAGACCCAAGTCTTTCTGTTTTCAACTTCAAGTCAAATTTTCACATCACTTTGTACCAACCTGGTATGCTTACTCAGCTGCAACTCAATCTATACAATCATGTGCTAGCTCTATACGCTTTATGCAAAACACTATCTGTCTCACTGCCTGAGAGTATGTCCTTTCCTCTTTCTGCCACTGTTCCTTCTGGAACTGGGACTTTGCACTTGCAGCTGCTCTGAAGTTGAGAATGACTGCTTCATTCTTACTGTGGTTGCTGAAATCTGAGAGTAACTCCTCTACTCCATCATGGCAACAACTTCATCTGAAACTGATAGTGGCTCAATAACTGATACTGAAGATATCTCTTTTCTTTCATGGAGGTAACTCTATCTTTTATTGTAGTGATGTCTCCATGACTCAACTAATGTAATGCACCAACTGCCACTCAATTTTAAATACGGGGATTGCTCCCCCTGCATCTCATACTATACATGAATCATGGTTGTTTTGGTTGTCTTCATGAATTCTGGAACTATTTCTTCAATTACTGGAGTAAGTGTCTCGTCATAGTCTTCTCCCTCTTGCTGGGAGAATCCTCTCGACACAAATCAAGATTTGTACATTTTCAACATGCTTGATCTGTTAGATCAATCTTGGAAGTTAATACTGACTTTTCTTCTAATCTCACGGAAAAATCCATATCCTAGTCTTTTTGACTGGCTTCCTTCTCTGTCACTGAAACAAGGGAATCTTCCCAGGAGATTTCATA
>SNQJ01S0069199.1:0-42293 GCA_010110895.2 Picea sitchensis | reverse complement strand
GAAAAAAAACTCATTTGCATTCTTCCCTAAGACAATAAAAGATATTTTTATTGATTTTATAATTTTTTAAGAACAGAAACAAAACAGAAAACTAGCTAGACTAAATCACTAATCTAAACTACAAATATATCTAATCAAATCACCGAAATTAATCACAAACTAACCTGGAAATACGCTCCAGATTTGCCCTGTGTATGATGATTGTGCTAGCACATCAGAGGGAGGAAACCCGCACCGAATAATCCAGAAGCTTCTCGTAAACGATAGCTGCAATGCTCTTTAAGTTTGTTTACAGGACAAACAAGACATAAAAATCATAACAATTATATGATTTATAAATCTATACAATTAGGTAAACCTGTTATGCAAAGACTTATACAGAATAATCCAATTAATGAAGAAGAGAAATCTGTCATTCATAAACTGAATCAAGTAATTGCTATGTTTTTAAATACTGGAAGAAATCAGATATGGATCATATTTGATTAATTCATATCAGTTTGCAAAAGACTAAGATAGCTAAAGTAGTCATTAATCAAATGTGCAAATTGATAAACATAAACATGAAACAAAAGATTGATATTATGAAAGCTAAAGCTGTAGCAAAACATCAATTTCTGTCTCAGTCCTTATTAGATATCCATTATCCTGGTTCTCCCACAAGCGAGGATGATCGTTATTACAAAAATAATAAGTATTTATAAATTTTTCCACAGGGTAAAACCTCCCCGTGGAAGTTATAAAACTGTTTACATAAGATCTGGGAAGATATCCCAAAGTTGTCTAAACTAGGAAACTAAAATAAAAATAAAACATCCAAATATCCTCTAGTCTGTCCATCAAATCCCATGCAATTTGAATTCACCTGAAAAGGACCAAAAATGAACAAATTAGAAGGATCTTTTATTAATAAATGATAGAAAATTTAATTCTATAGACTAGCTACAGAATCCTCTGATTCTGTAGCCAGTCTAAATAAAGATACAGAATCAGCATTGAAATTAATCGAAAATCTTTTAGAAAATTCCATTTAATTGACATCCAATAATTATTTGAGAACGCATCATAAATTGAAATCGTTATTCCATTATGAACTCAAACAGGATCCAAATCAATTAAATGACTACAGAGATAGGCATTCTCTGTTTTGTTTTTGTTACCACAAGATCGGGTTAACAGAAACATAATCGAACAGTTGAGAACCTGTTTGACATCCAATGTAATCAATACAAAAACAAATCTTATGCATTTGTTATGCCATTTTACCAATAGGAGATATGATCGAATCGAACAGGATCGTTTACAATTCGTTATGGCTGTGTGTAACAGAGTGCGTACGAGATATCCGATCATTCGTTTTTGCAAACTGGGGTAAGCAAGATCGATTACATTCAAATGAATCGTAACCGGATTTGGTAAAAATAACACAGTCAATCAATTCGTTTCATAACCAATCGAATCCAACAGTTGTGAAATCGTTTTGATATCAATTGAAAYGATTATAATCAAAACAAATGGMAAGCAACTATTACGCTGCCTTGTCAACAGGAAATATGAATTCGACAAGATCATTCCAATCATTATGACTGTGTTGACACAGCAAACGGTTCATGCCACGAATAGATCAATTCAAACCGGCGTGAAAATTAATTCAAATAAAATCATAACAGGCTCGAATGATGGGCAATAGAATTCATAATTTGTTATGGCAAATTGGGCAAACAGGATTGATCGACTTTGATTAAAACAAAATCGTTCCAATCAAACGAATCAATTGGTTGGGGTTTAGTGTAGTTGTCACGAATCGAATCCATTCCATGATTCGGGCACACCTGCACAAACTTAAATGAACATATTGTTTTATAAAAACAGAGTAGTTCGTTTCCCAAATCAAAATCGATCAGAGCAATATTTCAACTTTGAAAATTGTAAGACAGAGCATATCGTAACAACCAAACTCAATAAAATCGTCTACCAACCATAGCATATGGATCATAACAAAATCAAATCCGAACATGATTGTGTTCTAAACTGAGTATGAAAAACTTCATTTTCAAATCGGATACAAACCAATCCAGTCGAAGACAAACTATTAATTTTGTTAACTCAATAAAGCAAACCAATCAATCAAATCCAAATGAAGACCACTCAAATACAATGAAAATCTATTGATTGCTATACTAGGAATGATCAGATCGTATATCGAATCGAAATTTCTTTTTATTCAAAGCAAAGCTATATACATAATGCACGCATTATAACAGAGTCATTCAAGATGTAAACAGAGCTATTTAAAAATTGAATTCAAATCATTATATCAACTTAGATTATTTACAAAACAAAAACGATGTCAAAACCATACCTGTATAGCGACGAGGCTGCTTGATTATGCCAATTTAGAATTGACAACGGCCGTGGTCGATTCCACGTTTTTGAACAGGATGGAGCCGGTTGTCTTTTGTTTTTTATCTGTAACTTGGAGCTTGGCTTTTTGACTGGTTACCACTGCAATTTGATCTTCCAGTGATTGAATCTTCGATTGGAGCATGGGAACATCAATGTAATATCGTTCTAACCATGAATCGCATTGGTCACAGGGTGACTGTGTGGGTTTAGATAGAGCAGGCAAGGGTTTGGGCAAATGACTGAGGGTTTCACGAGGCAATTTAATACCTGGGTAGTCAGGGTCGTTCTTTAGGCAGGGGGAAAGGTTTGATACAAAATCATATGGGGGCTCGGGACATAAACCCTGCGAGTAGGGGTACTCGCTGGCCAAGAAACGTTCAACATCAGAATCATAATCATCACTCAGAACTATAGGGTTGGACTCGGCAGAGGGTTTTGGTTTGTGTCTGGCCATTCTCGAAATGAGCCGGGCATTCCTTTTCCCTTTGGCATTAGCAGTAAGGTTTGCCTTGGGATTTTTGCTCGTAGGCTTCTTAAAGGCCTCTGCACTCTTAGTTACAGTGTCGGGTAAGTCAACACCAGGGTCGGCTGAGGGTTTAGGCAGTAGGAGATGTAAGGGTACAGGCAGTTTAGCCTTGGTTTCGATTACCACAGGTTTATCAACCTGTACAGGGTCTGTGTCTTCAAAGCCATTACGGGCGATGAAAGCCCTCCAACTATCACCATGCAAACTCAAATGATAAACAACGATGAGCTTAATAAGCCCATGGTGGAACAGGCTGTTGTCAGCCTTCTGCCTCTTAAACTTTTTCGACATTTTATACAGGCTCCGATGAAAGTAGAAAGGCATGTTTAGAGGATACCCTATAAAAATCATCAGCAAACGCAGGTGGTAGAGGAACACAAGTCCGTATCGACCTTCACAGGTCACGAACTGCTTGACTAGCATTAATAAGTCATGCCATCGTGGTTTGAGCATAGATATGGGCATACCTCTGTCACAAGAGGTGACTTTGCGCGATAGAAACAACAATGTCCATGGCACTTCCTCAACCTTGCAATTCTTAAACCAACGTTGTCCCGAGGTAGGTAACTCTGTAGCAAAGCTGATGAACTGTTCATCGATCTCTAACTGTATGTCGCCCACCTTGGCTCGACAACCATCGAAAGTCATGGCAAACTGTCGTGCTACACAAAGGTTAAAACCCTCAAATCGTTTCACGAAGGTAAGCCATCCATTGTTCTCCAAATCTTGGCGGGCATTGTCAAACATTAACAGGGCTTGGTTGCCATTGGGCTCGACTCGCACGACTGGTGCCATGGAGCTGGACACATGGTAAGGGAAGGGTTTGGATTCACCAACACACACAGGAGCAGAGCTACCCGAGCTAACATAAATGAATGAGCAAAAGGGATAAGCATAAATGCGAGCATGCGAAGGTGGTGGAGTCTGCCATGCAAAATATTCATTGCCCAAGTACAACTGCCGATTTACATAGCTGTTCAATCCATAATAGTAGTTCAACCATTAAGTCATGTGCCCAACTAACGAAATCAAATGTGTATACTAATGCGCGCAAACGTTATGCCATAATGTTTAAACACCCGACTTATAAATCAAAACCAAAATCAACTATGCGCCAATGTATCAATTCATATAATCAAAAGTTTAACCAAGGTGCCAAAACGATATTCATATAGTCATCAAGCCAAAAGTTATGAAAAGATTAACATCAGGATTATATCATATATATATAAAAATTTAATCATAACCCCTATGCATTTTCACAGAATCAATGATCAGGCAAGTCATAAAAAAGTGCAAATCCAAATATAAATGCATTGCAAACTCAATGAACCCAGTCATACAATCAATATAAGAATGTCCAATGAGTATAGTTCGAAAGTCCTTCCAGCTACGTAATGATAAACAAAAGGTAAGCGCAGTAGGCATATCGATAAAAAGATCATGACAGTTCAGATAGTGATCGAAATACGACTTCGAAAGGAGAAGTTTTCACGCTTACAGTCATGAAAACAAAACGAAAATAAGTGTGTAAATGTCACAAGAATGAAAATGTCGTTTATTAGAAAATTGCGACGAAAAAAAATGATGTTTGCAAAACATAGGTGTAGGCAGCTTATAAGATCATAAAAAAAATGAATTGGCTGCCAACACAAATTCGTAGCACATGTGCTCTCTATCTTCATTTACAACAGATGATACCTATGCTAATACATCCAAAGTTGACTCTGTTGGGTTTCTCTGTCGACCAACCTGCAATTCCTTCTTTAGGGAATCCAATTCTTCCTTGAGACGGTCATTCTCCATCTGTATTTCAGCGATCTTGGTATTTTCTATACTCTGTATCTTCTTTTCAATCTGAGAAAACAGCTGGTTAAGTGGCACATCGTCATATCGTCTCTAGGTGATGTAACTGGTTCTTGTGGGACAGTTACCTCTAGCATGACTGGTTCTTGTGTGACAGTCTCTTCTTGGTCAGTTGGTTCTTGTGTAACAACTAAGTTTGGGGAAGAGGTTGGTTCTTGTGTAGCAGTCTCGTTGTTAATATCTGAGGATAATGGGTGAAGAATGGGCACTGCCTTTTCCATATTTTTCCATCCTACTGCAGCTTTAGCAAACCTTACTGACCTAGTTCTCCTCTTAGGTAGTGTAGAGATGAAAACAAGAGATTTCCTCTTAGGTTTAGGAGAAGGAGGGTGTTCTAGACAAGCAGACTAGGAGAAGGAGGGTGTTCTTCGACATTCAAGCTAGGAGAAGGAGGGTGTTCTTCGACAACCATGCAAGGAGGAAATTCTGGGATGCTGGGGTCAGGTAATATCTGTACATCATCACCTAACGAGTGATGCATATAATCATCAATCGGAGCCGATGATTCTGGTGCAATTCGTTGAAATTCTGCCTACAATGATAAAATAGTGTCTCGAAATTCCTTGCATAAGGTGAAACCTGGAATACGTACCTCTATAAAATCAGTTAGCCTCTCACTTAGGTTTGTATCGGTGATGTCAAATTCTAGGAGTGTCTAAGTATCGGCAAAATCAGGACAGTCTATCGCAACAACTCTGTAGATACCTTTTTGAGATTTCTTTCTAGGTTGATGTTTTATTCTTTGAGGAAATTTAGTGGTAGTCATAGTAGGGGTTTAAACTCCTGTTGCACTTAACTTCTTTGACCTAGTTCTCGTTCTCTGTAAAGTAGAAATAGAGGCGAGATTTTCCTTTTTCTTTGCTTTCGGGGTAGGAGTGATTTCTTTAACAACCTATTTTGCGGCCAAGGACTGAGGCTTGTGAGGCTCAATCACCTCTGTATGAATAGGGTTTAGTTGTTTTGGTTGAACACTGTCAAGGAGTTTCTGAGCTGTGTGGGAGGTGCTTCTGATTTTGTGTTTGGTATTCAAAGTTGTCTTACGGGGAATTACTGTCAAGGTTTTAACTGCTGGTGCAGTTGAGGGCACAAGAGTCGACTGTTCTGGGTTGGCTGTAATAGCAGGCGCAGGAGTTGACTGGTCTGGGTTGGCTATAACAACAGGCGCATAAATAGGTTGTTTAGGGTTTTCTATAATAGCAGGCATAGTCACTTCAGGTCATGAGGAAGTCCCCTTCCTTTTTGAATTAACAACCCTATGAGTCTATGATTAGAAAGACAATTCATGGGATGCTTGGATATTTTGACGAATTGGGCCATATTATGAAAAGATTGAAGAATATAGTAAGGAATGTTTATTAATTTCTGATGTTGCAAATGGGACAGTATGATGAAATCAAAGAAATAAATGACTTGGTATCGTCCTTCGCAAGTAATGTACCTTTTTATAAATTCTGCGACCTTCCCCCATGGAGCTGGTAAGGAATTGACACCGACACCTTGGCCCTTGTTCTGCACCTACTCATTGTTCACGAGAAAATCATACTTTGCTTTGGGAAGGTGTGCTTTTCTGCTAAACCACCTTTTTCCTATTCTGGGCAACCCTGTCACAGCAGCCATAGATTCCTCTGTCACTGGAATTCTCACCCCGTTCACCATTGAATACCCTTCTGTGAGATTCTGACTGAACTCCAACACCTCTGCTTCATTAAACCTCTGCAACTTCTTGAAATAAGGAATCCATCCATCCTATAGAAAAATTTGGTAAACTTCTAGGTCTAGCAACAACGCATCCAGATTTTCCAGCTCATATCTCACAGCTGATCCTCCCATGACATCGTTTTTAGATTCTTTAACAGTCACAAAGGAGGAGAAACCAACACCTAAACCAAACACACAACAATTTTGAACGAGGATTGCATAAAGAACACAGTGTCTTAGCGAAAATAAGCATGGTCAAAAAGGTGGCGGAGGTGATTATAAAATCAGATTTTATGACGACGTAGATTTGCTTCCCCCCCCAACTAGATTGGCTCATGGTTCAATGAATTTAGTACAACCGCCAGGTAAGTAGTAAATCTTTCTTCCACATCTACATCACTTTGACACGTAGGATTAGTCACGCACCTCATAACTTTCTGCACGAACCGATTTGTCGAAATAAGTGCACTATCCAACCACCATCTGATCCGCGTGGAATGACTACAATGATGAGAGATGGCTTTGGAACGTGGGAAATGATGATATGAGATGTGAAGTATAGTTGGAGTCCCTTCGTTGGTTGATCAACTGGAAAAACTACAGATGTGGCATCAAGTAATAATGAAGTGGCCTTTTTGGTCAAAGAGAGTGGAAAAGATAGCAGCAGAAATGACAAAACAACAATGTTTCATCATGGGAAAAATAGCAGGAATGTGAAAGATGGGTGAAGTGATATGCAAAATAGCGGAAAGAGAAAAACAACGGTGGGTGTATCAACATGTATTTTTTGCCGAACTGGTGGCATGAAGTGTAGCAGTAGGTAACTCGGCCAATTTGGTGGAACAATGGTGTAACAACATGTAACTCGGCAAAAATGGTGTAACAGCATGTAACTTGGCCGAACACAGAATCACTTAGTTTTTAGGAAGCTTTTCAACTTCCAGAAACTAATCGTTTGACGCCTTTCCCTGTACTCCATCAATCCATCTGCACACAAGAAACTGCTTGATACCCTTCTAGGCTGTATTTATTAGCATAGCAAAGAAACATAAAAACAAAAACAAAGAAATTCAAATTTGGAGCATTTATTTATATACAAGGTGGTATTGAAAGCAAAAGTTTTAAGGTTCAGAAGGGGAAGGAGCAAGCTCCTTTCCTGTTAAGAATTGATAACATGTATTAGCTGTACATCAAGATTTGAATTCTGCCTTGGACAGTGGACGTTGATACAAACGCATGCAATGACCATTTGCATGTAACTGTGTATTGGATGCATCAATAGTGATCAACCTAACTGTCCCATTGGGAAAAATAGTGTCTACCTCGTAAGGTCCCAGCCATCGTGTTTGTAGCTTACCCTGAAATTCTTTAAAGCGTGAATCATACAACAGAGCCCAATCTCCCTTCTGGAACAATTTCTTCTTGATGATTCAGTCATGCCATTTTGTTCTCTGTTGTTGAATCACTGTGGTCTGATGAATAGCGTCCAAACGCTTTTCATCTATCTCATTGAGCTGCTGCAGTCTGGCCTTCTGTGCCATAGTCAAGTTGAGATTGACTGTTGTTGCAGTTCTTAAGGTTTTGATTTCGAATTCAATGGGAAAAATAGGGCTCTTCCCATATATTAGCTCATAAGAAACCAAATTGAAAAGTTGAACACTGACACAAGTTGCTGACACAGCTGGAGTTCTACAGAATTGAAATCACACTTGCATAATTGGGAACCTAGATTGATGAGTGTATAAGAATCCTCGATTACCTAATCTATTCTAATTTTCTATTTTACTCTTTGCAGAAGGAAACTCTGTGCTAATTTCTGAAAGGAAACCAACTTAATTACAGAAAGGAAATTCACTCTTTTATTTTCTTTTGCTTGAAAACAAAGATTTATTCTAATGCAGAAAAGGAAAGTAATTCTTCAGCAGTATCAAACAATTTATTCTAATTCTCATGAGACAAACTGATGCATATAACAGAAAGGAATTGACTGTAACAACAAATGCATACTAGAAATGCTAAACAGATAAATCATTCAATTCAAAGTAGTTAATATAAAACAACAAAACAGAGGGGAGTCTGTGAGGAAGGTGGGCCCTTTCCTTCTCACTGAATCCACTCGAAGATAAGCTACAGTAGTTTAAGAAAACTCAATTCACTTCTTTATTAATTCGCAAAAGGGGTTCAGATACAGTTTGCTTCTTTCTTCACTCTTTGTTCCACAGCTAATCTTCTGTATCAATAATTACAAAAGCTATGCTATTTAAAGACAGAATCATTCAGTTGAAAATGAACTCAGAACAGTTTTGAGAATCAGAGATTCTCAAGCTGTTCATATGATATACAAAATCTGTTAAATGATCTTCATTACTAGTGTGAACCAAAACGTGTGACAGTCTTGAGGCTCCATCTTCATGATTCGAATTTACATGACAGACTAGCTTCCAAGATCGGTGGAATCTGTTGCAGCAAGTGTAACAACTTCAAGGATCGATGTTCATCTGTTGTAAACAGCTTCCAAGAAAAGTGCGTAATTGTTGTAGTCATGTAACAACATGTATAACTAGCACACAACTGTGACAACTGGTGTAACAACAACAATCTTTGTAACACCATGTTTCCCCCAGTATGTAAAAATAACTATATTGGCCAAGATCTATGGAAAACTAAAAGATGTGAATGTTTGATTTGACGGACCTTTGTATAAAAGGTCAATGAATGTAAATAATGTTATGAATATGTGTTGCATGATTGCTGGGAGGGGGATGTGCTGAAAGAGACCACGATAGCTAATGAGAGGTGGTGGAAGGAACCTGAAATGGTGGCATTAACTTCCACCAAACCAATACCGTACTGGTCTTTACTGGCTCAAAGACCAAAGCAGCTCTCTGACCCTGGAATGAATTACCCACCAGGATGGTAGGTGGGGAGGCTCCTCAAGAGTTAATGAGGGGATGGGGGTGAACCGCCCATCCGTAGAAGTTCTCAAACCTGACCACGAACGGGGGAATTCGCGCCACACGCAACCTTACAGAACAAGGCAAGAAAGGAAGTGTAGGGGATAAGGGAGAGAGGACACGTGACAGGGATCGCAGAAGAGAAAACAGAAGGAACTCTGGAAATACAGAGAGTCCTGAACAATGGAGAAGGGGAGAAAACCTTCGTTCTAGACTTCTGTTGAGCTGGAAGTAGGAGACTGAATCTCCAAGCATCATGGTCTAGCTCGGGGGTGGCTAGTGGTAAAACCGTCTGGATTCATTGAGCCTACGGTTGGGTGGAAACGAGCACCCCTCTCAGCAGTCGCAACATTCCTGGTGTTTTCTGATAAGTGTTATGTCT
Source organism: Picea sitchensis (assembly GCA_010110895.2). Lineage (NCBI taxonomy): Eukaryota > Viridiplantae > Streptophyta > Pinopsida > Pinales > Pinaceae > Picea > Picea sitchensis. The sequence continues at coordinate 32,461 of SNQJ01S0069199.1, read as the reverse complement.
TGTATTTTGAATTGAACGCATGCTCATGTTTATACGCTCATAAATGGTTTCTGTATGAAAGTGTTTTCCTGTGTTTTGATTTGGAAACAAGGGATGCATGCTTATACTTATATGACCATAATCGGTCTATGTATAGAATGAATAGGTTAAGAATACGAGTCTGTTCCCTTGAGAATTGTCCCATCTACTTGGCTCGCGCTATGCCCTAGTTTAATTTTCCGAAGGCACTTATCTCGGGAAGTTTCCTCACACTCCAGAGTCGGAGTGAGTTCCTTGAAAGGACTACCATGATAGTAAACCCACGAGTTTACTTTACCCCTACCACAGAGTTTATAGCTCGGCGAATTAGAAAGGATTTTAGTCAGGTCACAAAGCCTAGGGATAATTTACCCAAGAACCCTCTGAAGGATCTGTCGAAGCTTTATTGCCCGTCGACCTTAACCTTTGCATAAGTAGGAGGGTGGACTTGGCAACGTCCTGAAAGTCTCGAAGTATTCGGAACCGTCCATTGGCACAGGACACATGGCAGTCGGGTAGCATTTCACTGACACGCGACTTGGAGTGGTCAAGGGGTAGGATTGCAAGAACTCACGATTCACGAAATCACGACGTGATCATGGTTGTTGATCCAGGAGTGATCTGGACCATCAATTTAGCGTGAATAGATTTCGGCATTTCAACGTTTCGGCACTTGGGAAACCAAAGGGCGATACCCCTCATCTTCGCAAATCGCGAAGTCTCGGTATGCAAAACTCTTAATCATCTTAGTGTGAATAGGTTTCGGCATTTCGAATTTTCGGCACCTGGGAAACCAAAGTGCAAGACCCTTCGTCTTCACAAGTCATGAAGTCCCGGTATACGAAACCTCAACTCAGTTTAGCATGAATAGGTTCCGACGTTTCGGTGTTTCGACACTCAAGAGACCAAAGGGAAAGACCCTTCATCTTTGCAAGTCGCGAAATCCCGGTTCACGAAACTCTGGGAGAATCTAGAGCGTCCATCGAAGGAGATGCGTGGTGAGAGGTCAGAGTTCAGGGAAAGCTCTGAAAGCTCGTAAGCCATTAGATCTCGTAGAACAGCAAAGGGGTTATGACTGAGCGTCCTTCAACACCCTTAAGCTCAGGAGGGATAGTGACCATCAGATACAGATCAACGAGGGTCGTTGATCTCCTACACGAATTCCCATATCAGAATTCAGGGATTTGAGTGACAAGAGTTCTGGATTCGTTGCATCGTGAACTCCCAGTTCATGAAACTCTGAGGAGATCTGGACCGTTGGATCCACATCATCGAGGGTTGTTGGATCTCGTACAAGAACTTGCATATCAGGTTTCAGGGTTTAAAGAGTCGAAAGACTCGACTCTCTCGCATTTTGAACTCCTGGTTACCGAAATCCCGATACGGCCAAGACCATTAGATCATGGGGGAGATTCACAGCCGTCGATCTCGACAAAGGTACAATTTCGGGTTTCAAGGTTTGAAGAGTCGAAAGACTTGACTCTCTCGCATTTCAAACTCCCAGTTACCGAAATCCCAATATGGCCAAGACCATCAAATCAGGGGGGAGATTAGCAGCCATCGATTCAATGAAGGTACGAATTCGAGTGTTGGGGTTTGAAGAATCGAAAGACTTGACTCTTGGGCATTGTTGAGTCACAAAATGTGAAAGGCACCCCTTGGCTTGGCCCGGGGTCATAACTAATGATCACATGGAGGTGAAGACCACACTTCGTGCTTGAGTTGTACATGATGGGTTTTCAATGAAAGAACTGGTGGATTGGTTTAGTGAAGGTTCCAACAAGAAGAGCTAGCCTGTGCTAGGACCTCGTAGGAACTCAGGGATTCTGTCCCTCGAGAAAAAGGAGAAAAAGGCAAAAAATATATTATGTCGTAGTGGGTGTGTTACAAATTGGTATCAGAGCATGGTTACAACACTTGGCCTACTTGGGCTCATGAACGGGTTGCGCAAATACTCTATTCGAAGTACTCTTAAAAGGAGTAACCCTCTATCTTAACCCCCTTAATCAAAAGTCGAAGTTAAGAATGAAAAATCCTATTGTGTGTATGCATGTGAAAAATATGAATTATGCATTGGTTATGAATGAATATAAATATTGACTAACAACAAGCATTTTTATTTTGCACACAAGCGGATGATCAACCATGGAAAATTGCAGACGCATAGAATGGTGACTCACCACGAAGTGGGGGATGGCTCCCACAATAGAGACGAAGAGTCCGACGAAAGGAGGGTAGTAGGGAACCCTCCAGATCTAGCTGAGACTGTGAGGAGCCTCATGGTCGAGCTACAGAGCTGCAAGGCTGACAACGAGAGGATGATAAAAGAGCAAGAGAAGTAAACAGAAATTAATGCAGTCTTACTACAGAGTTTATCTGACATACAAAGACAATTGCAACATGAACCTGACACCAGCCACGTGGACCGACGACAGATAAAGAAAAGTCAAAGTCCACCTAAGATACAGAAATGTGGTATTTTAAGTGGCCACACTGGGAAGAGAACCTTGATAAAAGTCCATCCTGGAGATAAGGGACAAGCATCGGATGATTCCTCTGGGAAGGAAGCTGGCGACTCGGAGGGATCTTCTAGTAGCAAAACTAGTTCTTATTCCTGAAGAAAATGGAAGAAGCGAAAGCATTCCAAGAGTCATAAACTCGAAGAATTCAAGAAGGTCAAACCACCCTCTTTCGACGGTGAAATAAAGAAGGGAGAGGAAGCAGAGGCCTGGCTGCTTTGACTAAAGAAGTATTTCAGAGTCCATGACTTCTCAGAAAACTTGAAGGCCCGAGTAGCCACCTTCAACTTGAATGGAAAGGCTTCCATTTGGTGGCACTAGTGGATCTGGGTCAAATTTCGATGACACATTCGACGTAATTGCCACTTTATATTGTCGGAAGAATGACAAACATTGGACCCCTTCAAACGTCGTTTTACAAGATGTCACTTTTTCGACGATAGAGTGTTCGTCTATATTATGACGTTCTATGACGCCATGTGTCATCATGAATTCAATTGTTCAACCCCCATATAGACATTGTAAGACCGACGTCTAGGTCATGGCAAGACCAACGTCTTGGACGTGGCAAGAGAGACGTCCTGAAGGTGGCAAGAGAGACGTTTTAAACGTGGCAAGAGCGATTTTTCAAAGGTGGCAAGAGAGATGTCCTAAAGGTGGCAAGAGAGACGTTTTGAAAGTGACAAGAGAGACGTTTCAAAGGTGGCAAGAAAGATGTTTTAAACGTGGCAAGAGAGACATTTCAAAGGTGGCAAGAGAGATGTTTTGAAGGTGGCAAGAGAGACGTTTCAAAGGTGGCAAGACCGACGTTGTGGAGGTGGCAAGACCGGTGGGATGAGGTATCAGCTCTGATGTGGTTGTTATGGTAGAGACACTCTTGGATGTGGCAAGAGTGACATCCTAGAGGTGGCAAGAGAGACGTCCTAGAGGTACCAACTCTGACGTCGTTGCTATGGGAGCGACAGTCTTGGAGGTGGAAAGAGAGACGTCTTGGACGTGGCAAGAGTGACGTGAAGAGAGTCCAAGACGTCACAATAGAGACAGTTTTGTAGGTATTTAAAAAAAAATACAATATCAATATCAAGACCTATGAAGCAAACAAACAACTCCAGGAAAGGAACTAGTGACAGATTAGAGGGTCTAAAGATGTTTAATTGTTGATTTTTGCCTGGAGTAATTCTTCCTATAATTATGATCATACTCGTTGCTAATTTGAAGAGTGTGAGCCCCTCCGTTAGTATGTTTGCATCCCTCTTCGAGCCATCACAGAAGATTAGTATGTCATCCACAAAGAGTAGATGGGTAATGGCTAGCCCATTTGAGATTTTGATACCAGAGAAACGTCCTCCCACCTTTGCCTGAGTCAAAAAATGGCTTATGTTTTCTGCTACAAGTAGAAAGAGTAGGGGATATAGCGGGCAACCTTGTCGAATTCCCCTCTCTGCTTGAAAAAAGTATGTGGCTGAACCATTGAGTAAAATGGAAAAGGAGACCAAGTTTAAGCATGCCATTATCCAGTTGACAAAATACAATCCAAAGCCCAGATGTATCAAAAGCATTCTGATGTATAACCAGTTCACCCTGTCAAAGGCTTTGGATAGATCTAGTTTTATCATTGCTTCTCTCATCTTCTTTAGTTTGATGTTGTGCAGACCTTATTGTGCTACTCCGATCGCCTCATGAATTTGTTTGCCGTCAAGAAAGCCAAACTATTCCCCCGAGATGTGTTTTGAGAGGATTACTTTCAATCTTCTACTGATAACCTTGGAGATAATCTTGTACAAACAATTGCAAAGGGAGATAGGTCGAAAATATTCGAAGGAGGTCGGGTTGTCTGTCTTAGGTATCAGTGCTATGAAAGTAGCGTTGACATGATTGTGTATATTACCCTTTACCCTTGATTCTTCGATTACCCGTAGTAGGTCAGGTCCCAGAACGTCAAAGCATCCCAAGTAGAATTTGATTGGCCACCCATCTAGGCCAGGTCTCTTCCCTTTTTGGAAAGTGTGTAGGACTTCTATAAGCTGATTTTTAGTAACCAAGCTCATTAAGTGTCTAGTTTCATCCTCTTCAACAAATATGGGGAAAAGATGGGCAACTTTTATAATTTCTGCAATAGAGGACTCCTCCCGGGCTTTGTAAAGTGTCTTAAAATGATTAATGCCCAAGTCGGCTAATTCGTTGTACTTTGTTATTTCCTCCCCCCTCTGATTCCGTAGGCTCCAAATGGTGTTGGCCATCTTGTGGCCTTTCACAAAGGCCTAAAAGTATTTTGTGTTTTCATCTCCACAGGTTAGCCACAGGGCCTGGCTCTTTAGCCTCCATTGTGCTTCTCTTTCTTCCAGGATGACCCTGCGGCATTTTTCCAAGCCATATAGGAAGTATTTTGTTTCCTGGCTATGATAGCACCAACCAGTCCCATCTTGTAGTTCTATTAGTTTTAATTCAATATCTCGCAGATTTTGTTCATCCTTTTGCTGTTTTATTTTGGCCCACTTCTTAGTTGCTTGTTTGAGGCCTTTTAGGTTTTCAACAAAATGCATAGTTGCTGGGGTCTAGGAGTGTTCTGGTATTTTCACCCATAATTCCTTTACTAGTTCTAGAAAGGTTGGATCTGTTAGCCATCCCTCTAAGAATTTGAAGGGGCTAGTCGACCTTCTAGAGGAGGCCCCAAATTCGAACAATATCGGATGATGGTCTAATTCTCCCCCAAAAGTTACCCATTGTCGAACTAGAGTGGCCAAACCCCCCGAGCGTCCTCGAGCATCTACCGCTGTGAAAATCCAACCCAGGAGTAAGGATTCCAATATCTTAACCACTGCTAAGTTGTTCCCTAGAGTTTCCTGCAGTAGAATGACATCTGGCGAGCACTGTTCAACCAATCTTCATAAGGACGATTTTTTATTGGGGTTCGCCAACCCCCAGCAGTTGAAGGAGAGGATTTTCATGAGGTAACTCCATCCTGGGGTGGCTTTTGCTCTAAGTGCCCATTCAATCAAAGATTGTCTGCATGAAGCCAGATCAATTCTGGCCATATCTTTTTCTAGATATAAATGTGATTTACGACCCCTACTTTTGCCCACCGATTGTGTCTGAGGTAGTGACCCCAGTCCCCTGCTCGAGGTCATGGGAGAAACACTCTCCATGAGATCATCTTTGATCATCGATCTACTCCTAAGGTGGTAACAGAATCTGTTATCTTCATAAGAGGAGTCAATAGAGGTCGAGGGAGTGTCGAGGGTAAAAGGGAGATTGGTAGGAAGCAAAGTTTCCAGGGAGGTAGGGGAGGGGATGATAGTTGTAGAGGGAGGGGCGTTTATATCTGGTGTATAAGGTAGTTCAATGGAGGTCAAGAGCCCAGTCAGTGAAGTAGATTCTAACTCCCCCAAGTTTAAGGAGGGTGTGACCAGCAAAAGTGCAAAGATCGACGAGGAGGAAGAGAAGGGGCAGTGTAGGGAGGCTAGACTGGCACAGGATAGAGACTCAGAAAAAACAAGTGGGGAGAAAAACTTCAAAGTAGTAAGAGAAGCAACTAAGATTGACATACCCGTTAATTCGTGTTCTCGTTGGAGGAGATGATCCAGGGAAGGTGAGGAGAGAGGACCAACAGCTAAAGGAACTTCCTGCCCCAAACCCTGATGGCACCCTCTGCCTGAACCCTGACTCGTCGATCGATTATCTCTAGTGTTCTGCAGAACCTATCTTTTGAAGTCCCCTACGCCCTGCTATGGTTCCACTTCTTTCGCAGAGGAGAGATGGAGAAGCTTGTCCCTCTTGTCATTCGGTCTTTGCCCTTGATGGATATTGGATAGTTTGCCACACCATGCCCATAGACATGGCATCTATGTCACCTAAATGGGATTCCCTCGTAGTCCAGGGTTTGTACAAAATCCCCAGTGGCCGATTCTATGAGAAGCTCCTTATATAAACCCTTCCGCAGATTGATCAGGACCAGTATGTGAGCCACTATCATAAGACCAGTGACTTCAAAGGACATATTCTCCATGTCATGAGAAAAATTTCTTGTTTAAAGGATCCAACTGCAAAAAATGGCATAAATGTCAGATAAACATATCAAACTGGAGTTTCCAAATTGTTGGCAGCCATTTCACATTTTTATCCTATCTTTACAAGATACCTACACAAGTGTTTTGGAACCCTTGATTTTCATCGCAATCTTCGAATAAAACAACACTTTTATTTTGCGCATTTGCACACCTGCCTTTGTTCTCATTTTCATGACTGCAAGCGTGAAAACTTTGATTTCAAAGTCACGTCAATGGCATTAAAACCGTCATTGGATTATTATGGTCACTCTTGTCTATGTGTTCATTGCATTTCCAATTTAATTATACTCACACAGTTAGCAAGACACCAAAACCTTTACTCATTTGACATTTTCTTGTTGTTAATATGACTTCATTTTTATGAGACTGTGATGATATTCTAATTATTATGATTGAGTCCTTGATTCAATAGTCTTTGATGTTCTATTGCTTTTGATCAAATTCAATGGGTTCGTACAATGTATAAGTTTTATGGTCAAATCCTTATTCGAAACATTGTTTTGATTTTAAAACCATGCGAACACTATGCTTGTGCAAATATTTGGGTCGACTTACCATAGTTTTCGTCAATTGTTTGGATGGAATTACTTTTAACACATTGCAATAGTGTTTTGAATCACCATATGCGTTGTTGGTTGTACATTTGGATATGACTGTTTTGCATGGGTTTATTGCCTTCCACCACCTTTGCACACTTAGGCATTAATGCTTGCCTTTTATCCCGGGTTACCTCTGTTGGTTTTCGGGGAAGCTTGTGAGCTATCGGTCTGGCATATACCCTGTTCAAACCCTTAACCGTTCACCCTGCTCACTGTGTATTCTGTTCTATGGCACCTGTGGTGCGCATAGAATCAAATGGTATCCAAACTCTGTTGCTATTTGACAATGCTCGTGAGGATTTGGAAAATAGTGGTTGGCTGGCATTTATCCAAAGATTTGAGGGTTTCAACCTTTCGGTAGCCCAACAGTTCGCCCTCACGTTTGATGGATGCAGGGCTAAGGTCGGAGATATCCAACTCGAGCTAAATGAGGAATTCCTAAGCTCAGCTACAGGACTACCAGCTATAGGGAAAAGGTGGTTTAAAAATTCCAAAGTAGACGAGGTGTCATGGCCACTCCTATTCACATCAAGAAAGATTGTTAGTTGCGATAGAGGTGTGCCTCTCACTACCCTCAAACCTAGGTGGTACAATCTTTTGGCAATTGTTAAGCAGTTTGTGACCTGCGAAGGTCGTTATGGCTTGGTATTTCTGTATCATCTTCGGTTATTGATGAATTTTATAGGCTACCCTCTGAATATGCCACATTATCTCTTACGTAGTCTGTACAAGATGTCCAAACGATTTAAGCATGAGAAGACTGATAGTAGCCTTTTCCATCACTGCTTAATCAAAGTTATTATCGTTCATCATCTGAGCCTTAGTGGTGACTGTTGGCAAGCCTTCCTATCTAGGAATGGCTTTGCCACTCCCGAGTGTGTCCAAATGGACAAGGTTGTGGTGACTAAAACACTGGTTGTGCCAGCCGTGCCACCTCCTACCCTTCTACCCCTTGTCAAATCCTCGAATTGCCCCGACATAGACCTACCCGATACCATGGCTGACCTGTGTGCTAAAGACAATACTAAGGCCGTCAAGAGGCCCATGAGGAAGAAAGGCAAAGGTGATACTTCTGTCAACAATAAGGGAAAGAAAAATGCACGATGGATATCGAGATGTGCTTGGAACAAGCCCAAGCAGAGCACTGACCAAAAACCCATCGTCTTGAGCGAGGATTCAGACTCTGAGATTGAACATTTCCTAGCCGAGGAATACCCCTATTCTCATGGCCTCTGCTCCATGGAACCCTATGACTATGTCTCCAACTTACCTCCGTGCCTCAAGAACGATCCTAAATTTCCGAGAATTAAGCTTCACAGTGACACCCTTGGTAACTTGAAAGAAACCTTGCCTGTGATGCCAAAGCCCGATCAATCACCATGTACCCAATGCAATTCCTGGCTTGAACGTTATTACACGGATGTTCCCCTGTTGCAATCTAAGATCAAATCATTAGAGGAATGAGTTATTGTGCTATCAAAGGAGAACGACAGGCTACAAGCCAACAAGAAGAAACAAAAATCCACCGGTTCAATTGTCTTCAGAAATGTCGAGGCAGCAACGGCCTTTGTCAATTCAAAGTTATCACGATCAAATCATTTTCTTACTGCCCAGGTATGTATTTCAACATCGATTTTGCTTTATGAGTTGGTTTGAATTAATATAACTAGTTGGGTTTGCTTTCAATTACTTCTGTTCGTTTTAAAACGATTCTGTTATTTTCAAATTACCAAAATGATTTCGTTATGAATCATGTACAGAAGATTTGTTTGCTAAACTCGGACGCACCTATGATTTGGTTAAAGCGATTTTATTGTTCTCAGATTAGTATAAACGATTGATTTGTTTTCTATTCTGTTTGGTTTGCTTTTGAAACAATTGTGTACATTTGAATCAGGGTAGTCGATTGGGTTTGCTTTCGATTAGTTCTGTTTGTTTTTAATAGATTCAAAACAATCCTGTTGACTTCGATTTACCAAAAACGATTTGTTTTGAATGAATATTTTCGCTTTGGATTATGATTGCATTCGATCTATACAAAAGATTTATTTGCTAAAATCGGACACAGCTATGTTTTGATTGATACGACTTCGCATTAGTATAACGATTGTGTCGACCCTGAGTTAGTTCGATTTATTTCTTATGGTTTGATTCTGAAACGATGTTGTATGCCCTCGATTAGCATGATCATTTGTATATGCGTTGAAGATTGGTTTGATATAGTTCTATTAGTTTTAAATTAAAAAAAAATGATCTTGTTAGCTTCGTTCTGATTCGACAACGATTTTGTTAAGTGCTGAGTCGACATAAACTATTGCATGAAAAATTTACTTGATCGGTTACAGTCTGTTTCGATTAAGATTGATTCAAAAATGATTTCATTGGTTTCGAATTATCAAAACGATTCTGTATGTTCCGAATTGGTAATAAAAAAAATGTTTGATAGATTGCATATATCCCTGTTACCATTCGGTTAATTAAACACGATTTCTGTCTGTTTCCAATTGGCATAAAGATTTGGTTACTTCTGGCGTGGACGATTTGCTTTGTTTCCAATTAGCAATTAAAGATTTGTTAGATAGTTTGAATATATTTCTGTTAGTTTTGGATTGATTTAAAACAATTATGTTTTCAAATTAGACCAGCTACAGAATAGTGAGATTTTGTAGCTAGTCTTAAAATTTAGATTTTTGTTAGTTTTACAAATAAAACATTATCTAAACTTGTCTATTTTTGTCCACCTTCAGGTATCTACGAATTTCAATGGCAAATTGGGCATGCTGTGGCAGTTTAGGAAATAATTTTGTGATATAGTTTTGTTTTAGGTTGTTAGCTTTAGTCAGGAATAGAGACTTGGGAGATTATTCCCAGATTTTTGTAAACAATGGTTGATAATTCCCACAGGGATGTTTTACCTTGTGGTCTTTAAATACTTGTTATTTTTTGTAATGGACCCATCATCACAGTTGGGAGAACAGACTATGGATTTATGATGATATAAGTTGGGATGAAAGTGGATGTCTTGTAACAGCTTTAGCTTTCAATATATCATACTTTTATTTCAAGTTTTCTTCATATCAGTTTGCAATCAATTATCGACTACTTTAGATATCGTAATTCGTTGCAGGTTGATGTGATTTGGTTTATGTGTTGTCCATATCTGATCTCTCTTATTTTAAAAGTACAACATTTACTTTGTTTCAATTTAATGAATTAAAGGTTTACCTTCTTCGTTAAATGAATCATTTTGTACAAATCTTTGCACACAGATTTATCTAAATGTGATGATTTGTAAATTATAAGATTGTTGTCATTTTTTATGTCTTGTTTGTCCTGTCATTTATATTTGAAGAGCACTGTTGCTTCCTGTTTACGAGAATCTTGTGGAGAATCTGGTGCGGGTTTCTTCCCACCGAACAGCTAAATCAACTATTGTATACAGGACAAACCTGAAGCGTTACTTCAGGTCAGTTTGCTATTTGTTATTTAATAGTTAATTTATTAGTGTTATTTAAGTAGTTTAGATAGATATATATAGTTCATATTTATAGTTAGGATTATCATTTTAATTGTTCAGCTCAGATAGTCTTCATTTTATTTCTTTCTCATAAAATTAAAAAAATAAAAATAAATAGTTTTGCTATCATAGGATAGTTTACAAATGATTTTTGCAGGTTTTCATTTAAAATCTGTAATCTGTAAATACTGTACATTTGTGATTGAGATATAATTGTAATGATAGTGAAGCATTTAAATAAGTAGGATTTTTGTTTTATGATGTTAGTAAACTATATACATGCTTTAGAATTGTGTATAGTTTTGCTGTAGCTGCTTTTCCCACTTAGATTAGTTTTTCTTAGTTTAGTTTTTCTTTCATTTTCCTAGGACTTAGATCGGCTAACGGAGCCGCTAAACCTGTCGGGGTGGATCATCCCAAATGGATTGGGTTATTAAACAACCCCGGACCGTACCCACTCCTCCAATTGGCAAGCATTCAATTTCGCCCGTCAACAAATGGCGCTAGAAGGAGGGCCTAAAATTTATTAATGGCACAAGGCGGTCGTAAGACTCCTCCACCACCCAACCGCTCACCTATAGTGACAAGAAGTCATTCAAATGACAATATCCCCCCTCAAACAACAACCACATCAAATGACGATCTACGGATCACAGAGGAACCAACAACCCCAAATCCTACAGGTGGTGACATACAAGAGATTGTTCGCCAATCTCTCTTAAGAACACATAGTGCCTTCACCCATTTGAGGCAACCAAATCAGCCTTTGGACCAACCTTTAGATTTCTCTGATATCAGAGAACAACTTAGAGGCACTAACCTCTCTTTAAACCCTACAGATCCAATCCTCACTCCTGCTGCAGGAGGATCTGGAATACCACCCTCACCACCTCCATCACCTCCTTCTTCTTCTGGAGAAGACTCTTCTGACGAAGGTAGTTCCCCTTCTCAGCCTTCCACACCGCCTACACCAATGGCCAACCAGAACAATCCTGCCATACCTTGGCTCGACCAGGATGCAATAGCCGTACCTGGGGCTCAACATCCCTTACCCAAACATCCGGAGAAATGGCTTCCCAAGGTTGACCCTGACTCTAAACAGATCGCAGAAGATCACATTAAAAAGTTTATGTTAGCCATTAGACTCCATAATGTCGAGCACGAAGACGTAGTCTGTAGGTTGTTCCCCTACACTTTCGAGGGCAATGCATCTACATGGTATTTTTCCCAACAACCCCATACCATCGTGTCTTGGGAGAAGTTTGAATCCTACTTTCTGGAAAAATTCGGAGACGATAAGTCTCCAGAAGTTCTAGTTATGGAGCTTTCTAGCTTAAGAATAAACCCAAAAGAGAAAATTAAAGACTTTAATCAAAGATTCTTAACACTAAAGAACCGAATCCCTACAAACTCGATGCATGTCGAGAATCTTATCATAGCATACTATACTAAAGCCTTGCATCAAAATATAGCCATTTGGGTTAAACGATCTAAGAAAGCCACATTGTTAGAGGCCTTCGAAGAGGCAAGCCATATTGAAAAAGACATACTTAGTTTGAAAGACACTACTAGCAACGAAACAGAAACTAGTTCATCTTCCAAAAAGAAGATCGAAATCCTCCCTAGGCCTGCTCAAAATAAAGCACAACCTGAAAGCTCGGATTTAGAAAACCTAACTAAAGTCGTTCAAAAACTGTCAAATCAAGTTATAGATTTGAAAAGGACAGCCGAAGAAGCTTCTTCGAGCAAAGGGCCCTACAAACCCCCGTTCAAGAAGCCTTTTCCCACCAACCGACCTAATTCAAATAACGAAGGCTTAAATCTAAAAAGTCTGCAATTCGCCCTTCAAACAATTTTAGAAGTCCAGGATAACTTGATGCCTCCTTAGATTCCTGAGAAGGTTGTTGAACAAGAGACAGTTCAAGAAGAAGAATCTTCTCCGAACATTTTTGGACACTTCTCGGATAGTATTTTTCAAGCTAACTTCAAGACAGTGCATCCCTACACTACTAGGAGTAGGGCAGCAAACAAAACTTCTTTCGAAAACACTACGACTTTGCCCCCGAAGCAATCTAAACCAGCTGAGACTAAACAGAGTCATGTAAACCCCAACTTAGATTATGATTTAGTTGAAGATCTTAAAAATTTAAGGGCTAACATTTATGTTTATGAGTTATTAAAATTTCCATTTCTGCTACAAAAAATGTTACAAAATATCGTAGAGAATAGCAAAAATGGTAATTCAAGCAGTAACAAGGTTGTTCAGAACAAAGTTACTCAGAAGACTTCCACTAAGAATAATCCTGATCTTCATGATAAAGGAAGCCTTCCTGTAAATAATGTAACAAATGTAGATAAATTAGCTTTAGAAACTGCGAGTAAAAAACCACAAGCTTCCACACTTAGTACTCGTAGAAATGTACCTCCATTTTTGTTAACTTTCGAAATCTTTAATAGAAAAGTGCACAATTATATGGTAGACTCAGGAGCATCATCCAATGCGATGCCATGGTCTGTATGTCAGAAGATTAATGCTGAAGTTGAACCATCCACTTTAAAAATCATCCAACTTGATCGAACTAGTGTTAAAGTCATAGGCGAATTAAGGAATGTGCTTATAAGATTATCGTCTAACCCCAAAGTTCATCAAGTTATTGATATTATTGTTGTGGATATTTTAGAAGTGTATGGTATTTTTTTAAGCAGGGACTGGTCAGAGCAGCTACATGGCTATTTCGTGACGAATTGGTCTCACCTATGGCTTCCAGAGAACGGCAAGCCCAACAAAATCAAGGTAAATCGTGAACGCTACCTTAAGTTCACGGTCACAGATTTGAACGATCCCAATGAACCACTTACACCTTCTGTCGATTCACCTGAAACACAAGGGATGGATACCTTTTTCGGCAATTTCATGGTTGAGACTTCAGCTATCACCAATCTAGAACAACAGTCTGAGATTGTAGCGTATGTGCAGCTAGCAGCTTCTACACAACGGTCTCATGCACCCGATAAAAACCAAATTTGGTCTCTTTACTTTGACGGGTCAAAGTCCAAGGAAGGAGCAGGTGCAGGCTACGTTATTATTGATCCAGTAAGTAACAAAACCCTGATTGCATGTAGGTTAGAATTTGAATGTACTAATAACACAGCAGAATATGAGGCTTTATTGCAGGTCCTCAGAAAAGCTTTAGATATGAACATTCAAAACTTGACTGTCTTTGGCGATTCAGAAATCGTGGTTAGACAGGTAAGAGATTCTATCCACTGTCTGTCTCCGCATCTTAAAAGCTACCAATCCGAGGTATGGAATTTAATGAATAAATTTTCTGCTTTCAATATAAATTCTATTCCTAGATTGAATAATTCTGAAGCCGATCTATTAGCTAACGTAGCTTCCAAACTCTTTCCTGCAGAAGGCTTGTCTCCGAATGCATTCTCCGTTGAACTGTTGTTTAGGCCATCTGTTCCCGACAACATCACGAATTGGAGAGTCTTCAATGACGATCAACAGATTATTAGCTTCCTGCAAATGGAAGAAACTTTTCAAGGCGCGGTGATCGTCGAACGCACTCATGACGACAATTTGCGCGATTTCACGGTAATACCAAATCCGAGATCTCTTGAATCTTCATCGGACATGGTAAATTTGATCCCTAAGTCTGTAGTTAGATTAGAGAAATTTTACGATCTTCAAGATAAATTCAAAAAATCGATCAACTGTAAAACCAATAGTTCCTCTTTATCGTATGAAAAAGTAAACTTAGGAACTAATGACAATCCACAGTGCATTAATTTAGGGGTGGGGTGTTTTGAACAAGAAAAAGCTGCATTTGTTAAATTGTTTAAAGAATTTAAAGATGTTTTTGCATGGACGTATGATGACCTTAAAACTTTCGACCCTAACATCATACAACACACCATTCCCATGAAACCCTAAACCTTGCCCTTTCAACAAAAATTAAGAAAAATGCACCCTAAGCTCAAACCGACCGTCAAAAAAGAATTAAATAAACTCCTAAATGCTAAGATAATTTTCCCAGTTAGGCACACTCAATGGGTTTCTAACCTTGTCCCTATCCGGAAGAAAAGTGGGGAAATCCGACTTTGCGTCGATTTCCAAAACCTTAATAGAGCATCTGATAAAGACAACTACCATGTCCCACCCATGGAACAGATCCTTCAACAGGTATCTAGTTCTGAGAGGCTGTCTTTATTGGATGGTTTCTCAGGGTACAACCAAGTCCTGATGTCTCCTCCAAACCAACTTAAAACTACCTTCCACACTCCATGGGGCACCTACGCTTATCGAAAAATGTCCTTTAGATTGATTAATGCCGGTGCCACTTTCCAGAGAGGGATGGACATCGCTTTCCGAGGCTTAATCAATCAATCCATCATAGTTTACTTAGATGATGTTACTGTATTTTCAAATAACAAAACCGATCATCTAGCTCATTTAAGAGTCGTTCTACAGTGATGTCATAAATACGACATTTCCTTGGATCCTAAAAAGTCTATCTTCGATGTAGAACAAGGTAAACTCTTAGGATTTATTGTGTCAAGCAAAGGGATGATTATCGACCCCAAAAGGACTCAAGTCATCTCGAAACTTCCCCCTCCTACATCCAAAAAGTCTATGCAGTCTTTCTTAGGCCAGATAAACTTCGTCAGGAGATTCATCCCCAGTTTCTCCGAAATGGTCAGACCTTTACAGAATTTAATTAAGAAAGACGCACAATATCATTGGAGACCCTTAGAAAATCAAGCTTTTAATGCAATAAAAAAGGCCATAATAGATGCTCCTTCTCTCATGAGCCCCGACTTTTTGCAAGACTTCATGCTCTACACTTTTGCTTCTGACCGCTCCTACGCTACAGTCCTAACTCAAAAGAACGCTGGAAACAATGAAGTACCCATTGCCTTTATGATCTCTGCTTTCAAAGGCACGGAACTTAATTATCCAGCGGTTGATCAACAAGCCTACGTTGTTTTCAAAGCAGTCAAACACTTCCGGTCTTATCTTTTGAAATCTAGGATGAAAATTATTGTCCCCTACCCAGCCGTTAGGAATCTGTTAGTGCAGAAAGAGTTAGGTGAAAAGAGGGCTAACTGGGTTACCTCCTTATAGGAGTACGACATAGAAATTACCCTAGCTTAGATAGTGAGAGGCCAAGGGTTATGCAAGTTAGTTGTTGATTCAGCAGCAGAACAACAAGAAGAAAATGATAGGTCAAACCTAGGACAGCACAATCAAAATGCAATCTGTTGTGCACAAAACTCTGTCAGTCCCTGGTATGACGATATAAAATTCTCCCTTGAACATGGGTCAGCCCCCCGTCACCTGGATCCCACTAAGAGAAGAGCGTTAAGATTAAAATATGCCTCCTTTCATTTGATTAATGGTATTTTGTTTCGTCAAAATTTTGATGGCGTACTGATGCGCTATCTTGAGAAAGACGAAGCAGAAAAAGTCTTGCTAGAGTTGCATGCAGGAGAAGCTGGTGGGCATTTTGGTGGTGACACCACTGCCCATAAAGTTTTGAGAGCCAGTTATTACTGGCCCACACTTTTAGAGACGCCCATGCCTTGTGTCGCAAGTGTATTATTTGTCAAAAAACATCAGGGCGGTTATAGAAACCAACCTTTCCTTTGCAGCCTGTTTTAGTAGACTCTCCTTTTCAGCAGTGGGGCCTTGATATCATAGGTCCAATCAATCCGCCATTCTCACAGCAACATAAGTTTATCATAAAAGCCACAGATTATTTCACCAGTGGTCTGAAGCTGCCGCATTAAGAACTGTGAATACCAGTCAGGTAATTGCCTTTTTAAATTTGAATATTATCACTCGTTTTGGTATCCCTGACTGTTTAGTATTCGATAACGCGTCTTATTTTTCATCTCTTGAGATGAGCGATTTCGCTTTAGAAAAAGGAATTAAATTGAAGTATTCTGCCAGTTATTACCCCCAGGGCAATGGATTGGCAGAATCAACAAATAAGAATTTGATTAAAATTATCAAGAGAACGGTAGCTGAAAATCACAAAAACTAGCACAATGCACTGTTAAACGCAATCTGGGCTGATAGGGTAACACCAAAAAATGTTGTAGGTAACTCTCCCTTCTTTCTCGTCTATGGAAGAGAAGCAATTCTGCCACCACACATTCTTCTTCCCTCACTACAACTATCACAGAAAATACAAGAGGAAGACTGTCTCCCTTTGGAAAACCGAATTAACGCTTTAATGAAACTAGAAGAGGTAAGAGCCCAAGCTAAATGTAAATTAGATCAGCATCAACTAGTGGTCAAAAGCTGGTTTGATTCTAACTCTGCCTCTGATAGCAACTTTGAAGTAGGTGACCTTGTCTTGAAATGGGACAAACCGCATGAGGGAAAGGGAGAGCACACGAAATTTCAGAACTTATGGCTTGGACCGTTTTTAATTGCTGAGAAATTGGGTCCCAGCTCTTTCCGGTTGCAGAATCTAGAGGGACAGCCTGACACCTATCTGGTGAATGGCCAAGCTCTGAAAAGATTTTTCACTTGATGACAACCCTTTGTATACTATGTAAATATTTTTCTTTTGTTTGTTTTTCTTTTACTGTTTTGGTTTTGATTTTTTCCCTTGTACTTATCATCTTTTATTTTTGGAAATACGCATACCTGATTTTTAGAACTGTTCAGACAAAGAAAACAGAAAATTCTTTCACTAAAATGACCGCTTAAAAATTGTATAAACATCAATTATATACTTCTGAGATTTACATCTGTGTTGGCAAAGACTGTTGTTTGAAAGAAGCTAATTGATTTCGATCTGTAAGTAAAGCCTGTCACGATCATCTATTATCTTCTCACGCTGTCCCTGTTCCTTAAAGGAACACCTCAGAAGATGTCTCCCTGCTTTAGAAGGTTGGTTCTATAAATAAACCATCTCTGGATGTTAATGAAGGACAGTTCTAAAAAATTCTGTTGAGGTCTGGAAAAAATATGTTAAAATATCATAATTTTTAGCGTCACCCCGCTCAACTATATATCTTTAAAAAACAAAATAAATCATAAAAGAGTTGTGGGAAGTGCTTGTAAACCCGCCGAGATGCTAAACAGGTCCACTGGCAGCAGGTAAATGCATGCATGACGCCAAGACAACTTCGTCGGGGTACTGAACAGGCCCGCTGGCAGCGAAGCAATGTCGGGTATATGAAAATTCGCAAATATGAAGTCTCTTGACCTTAAAATGTCCTTTATTCTGATTTGGAACTTCTTGGCAGGACACAGATATCAGAGTGGGTTAAATGGAAAACCTGTCGAGGCTATGGACGTCTGCTGGCAGCAGTGGCCCTGTCAACAGTATTGGAGATTTTATCTTTAATATCGTGGCTCGCTTGTGTTAAGACTGTCATCAGTTTTCATCCTTTAAACACTGCTGGAATATTTGATTAATAATGATGTTTAGACAATTGTCTGGTTGTTTTTTTTGTTTGAATTATTCTTGTTATTGTAATATGAATTTGTTCTTTTGGCAGAGATAACTGCTTCTACCAGTGTGTCGCCATTGTTGGTAGCCATTTCGCATTTTTATCCTATCTTTACAAGCTGCCTACACAAGTGTTTTGGAACCCTTGATTTTCATCGCAATCTTCGAATAAAACAACACTTTTATTTCGCGCATTTGCACACCTACCTTTGTTCTCATTTTCACGACTGCAAGCGTGAAAACTTTGATTTCGAAGTCACGTCAATGGCATTAAAACCGTCACTAGATTATTATGGTCACTCTTGTCTATGTGTTCATTGCATTTCCAATTTAATTATACTCGCACAGTTAGCAAGACACCAAAACCTTTACTCATTTGACATTTTCTTGTTGTTAATATGACTTCATTTTTATGAGACTGTGATGATATTCTAATGATTATGATTGAGTCCTTGATTTGATAGTCTTTAATGTTCTATTGCTTTTGATCAAATTTAATGGGTTCATACAATGTATAAGTTTTATGGTCAAAACCTTATTCGAAACATTGTTTTGATTTTAAAACCATGCGAACACTATGCTTGTGCAAATATTTGGGTCGACTTACCATAGTTTTCGTCAATTGTTTGGATGGCATTACTTTTAACACATTGCAATAGTGATTTGAATCACCATATGCGTCGTCGGTTGTACATTTGGATATGACTGTTTTGCATGGGTTTATTGCCTTCCACCACCTTCGCACACTTAGGCATTAATGCTTGCCTTTTATCCCGGGTTACCTCTATTGGTTTTCGGGGAAGCCTGTGAGCTATCGGTCCGGCGTATACCCTGTTCAAACCCTTAATCGTTCACCCTACTCACTGTGTATTCTGTTCTATGGCACCTGTGGTGCACATAGAACCAAATGGTATCCAAACTCTGTTGCTATTCAACAATGCTCGTGAGGATTTGGAAAATACTGGTTGGCTGGTGTTTATCCAAAGATTTGAGGGTTTCAACCTTTCGGTAGCCCAACAGTTCGCCCTCACGTTTGACGGATGCAGGGCTAAGGTCGGAGATATCCAACTTGAGCTAAATGAGGAATTCCTAAGCTCAGCTACAGGACTACCAACGACAGGGCAAAGGTGGTTTAAAAATTCCAAAGTAGACGAGGTGTCGTGGCCGCTTCTATTCACATCAAGAAAGATTGTTAGCTGCGATAGAGGTGTGCCTCTCACTACCCTCAAACCCAGGTGGCACGATCTTTTGGAAATTGTTAAGCAGTTTGTGACCTGAGAAGGTCGTTATGGCTTGGTATTTTTGTATCATCTTCGGTTATTGATGAATTTTATAGGCTACCCTCTGAATATGCCACATTATCTCTTACGTAATCTGTACAAGATGTCCAAACAATTTAAGCATGAGAAGGCTGATAGCAACCTTTTCCATCACTGCTTAATCAAAGTTATTATCATTCATCATCTGAGCCTTAGTGGTGACTGTTGGCAAGCCTTCCTATCTAGAAATGGCTTTGCCACTCCCGAGTCTGTCCAAATGGACAAGGTTGTGGTGACTGAAACACTGGTTGTGCCAGCCGTGCCACCTCCTACCCTTCTACCCCCTGTCAAACCCTCGAATTGCCCCAACATGGACCTACCCGATACCATGGCCGACCTGTGTGCTAAAGACAATACTAAGGCCGTCAAGAGGCCCGTGAGGAAGAAAGGCAAAGGTGATACTGTTGTCAACAGTAAGGGAAAGAAAAATGCACGATGGATATCGAGATGTGCTCGGAACAAGCCCAAGAAGAGCACTGACCAAAAACCCATCGTCTTGAGCGAGGATTCAGACTCTGAGACTGAACGTTTCCTAGCCGAGGAATACCCCTATTTTCATGGCCTCTGCTCCATGGAACCCTTTGACTATGTCTCCAACTTACCTCCATGCCTCAAGAACGATTCTAAATTTCTGGGAATTAAGCTTCACAGTGACACCCCTGGTAACTTGAAAGAACCCTCGCCTGTGATGCCAAAGCTCGATCAATCACCATGTACCCAATGCAATTCCTGGCTTGAACGTTATTACATGGATGTTCCCTTGTTGCAATCTAAGATCAAATCATTAGAGGAACGAGTTATTGTGCTCTCAAAGGAGAATGACAGGCTACAAGTCAATGAGAAGAAACAAAAAACCACCGGTTCAATTGTCTTCAGAAATGTCGAGGCAACAACGGCCTTTGTCAATTCAAAGTTATCATGATCGAATCATTTTCTTACTGCCCAGGTATGTATTTCAACATCGATTTTGCTTTATGAGTTGGTTTGAATTAATATAACTGATTGGGTTTGCTTTCAATTACTTCTGTTCGTTTTAAAACGATTCTGTTATTTTCAAATTACCAAAATGATTTCGTTATGAATCATGTACAGAAGATTTGTTTGCTAAACTCGGACGCAGCTATGATTTGGTTAAAGCAATTTTATTGTTCTCAGATTAGTATAAACGATTGATTTGTTTTTTATTCTCTTTGGTTTTCTTTTGAAACAATTATGTACATTTGAATCAGGGTAGTCGATTGGGTTTGCTTTCGATTAGTTCTGTTTGTTTTTAATAGATTCAAAACAATCCTGTTGACTTCGATTTACCAAAAACGATTATTTTTTGTTTTGAATGAATATTTTCTCTTTGGATTATGATTGCATTCGATCTGTACAAAAGATTTATTTGCTAAAATCGGACATAGCTATGTTTTGATTGATACGACTTCGCATTAGTATAACGATTGTGTTGGCCCTGAGCTAGTTCAATTTATTTCTTATGGTTTGATTATGAAACGATGTTGTATGCCCTCGATTAGCATGATCGTTTGTATATGCGTTGAAGATTGGTTTGATATAGTTCTATTAGTTTTAAATTAAAAAAAAATGATCATGTTAGCTTCGTTCTAATTCGACAACGATTTTGTTAAGTGTTGAGTCGACATAAACTATTGCATGAAAAATTTACTTGATCGGTTATAGTGTGTTTCGATTGAGATGATTCAAAAATGATTTCGTTGGTTTCGAATTATCAAAACGATTATGTATGCTCTGAATTGGTAATAAAAAAATGTTTGATAGATTGCATATATCCCTGTTACCATTCGGTTAATTAAACACGATTTCTGTCTGTTTCCAATTGGCATAAAGATTTGGTTACTTCTGGCGTGGATGATTTTCTTTGTTTCCAATTAGCAATTAAAGATTTGTTAGATAGTTTGAATATATTTCTATTAGTTTTGGATTGATTTAAAACAGTTATGTTTTCAAATTAGACCAGCTACAGAATCGTGAGATTATGTAGCTAGTATTAAAATTTAGATTTTTGTTAGTTTTACAAATAAAACATTATCTAAACTTGCCTATTTTTGTCCACCTTCAGGTACCTACGAATTTCAATGGCAAATTGGGCATGCTGTGGTAGTTTAGGAAATACTTTTGTGATATAGTTTTGTTTTAGGTTGTTAGCTTTAGTCAGGAATAGAGACTTGGGAGATTATTCCCAGATTTTTGTAAACAATGGTTGATAATTCCCACAGGGATGTTTTACCCTGTGGTCTTTAAATACTTGTTATTTTTTGTAATGGACCCATCATCACGATTGGGAGAACAGACTATGGATTTATGATGATATAAGCTGGGATGAAAGTGGATGTCTTGTAACAGCTTTAGTTTTCAATATATCAAACTTTTATTTCAAGTTTTCTTCATATCAGTTTGCAATCAATTATCAACTACTTTAGCTATCGTAATTCGTTGCAGGTTGATGTGATTTGGTTTATGTGTTGTCCATATCTGATCTCTCTTATTTTAAAAGTACAGCATTTACTTTGTTTCAATTTAATGAATTAAAGGTTTACCTTCTTCGTTAAATGAATCATTTTGTACAAATCTTTGCACACAGATTTATCTAAATGTGATGATTTGCAAATTATAAGATTGTTGTCACTTTTTATGTCTTGTTTGTCCTGTCATTTATATTTGAAGAGCATTGTTGCTTCCTGTTTACGAGAATCTTGTGGAGAATCTGGTGCGGGTTTCTTCCCACCGAACAGCTAAATCAACTATTGTATACAGGACAAACCTTAAGCGTTACTTCAGGTCAGTTTGCTATTTGTTATTTAATAGTTAATTTATTAGTGTTATTTAAGTAGTTTAGATAGATATATATAGTTCAGATTTATAGTTAGGATTATCATTTTAATTGTTCAACTTAGATAGTCTTCATTTTATTTCTTTCTCATAAAATTATAAAAATCAAAAAACAATAGTTTTGCTGTCATAGGATAGTTTACAAATGATTTTTGCAGGTTTTCATTTAAAATCTGTAATCTGTAAATACTGTACATTTGTGATTGAGATATAATTGTAATGATAGCGAAACATTTAAATAAGTAGGATTTTTGTTTTATGATGTTAGTAAAATGTATACATGCTTTAGAATTGTGTATAGTTTTGCTGTAGCTGCTTTTCCCACTTAGATTAGTTTTTCTTAGTTTAGTTTTTCTAGGACTTAGATCGGCTAACGGAGCCACTAAACTCGTCGGGGTGGATCATCCCAAACGGCTTGGGTTATTTAGACAACCCCGGACCGGACCCACTCCTCCAGTTGGCGAGCGTTCAATTTCGCCCATCAACACAAATGTATTTGATTAAGCTCTCCTTTCATACTTGCAGAAGAGAGAATCTATCAATGGTCTTTAAAATGTAAATTGGTTCTGGTGCTTAATCCAATTCAATGCTTCAAAAACAAGATTAAAGTTGGTGTTTCATAGGTCCGGAACATATATCATGCAGAGCCATACCCAAAGAGTTGCCAACTTCTCAAAATCCAGACCAGTTCTGCATCCAAAACAAAGTGATTGTATGCATTACATATTAGAATAACTTTCAAGCTGCATACAAAAATGCACTTGCCCATGTTATATCTCAGACATGTTACAAGAGTGCATACAAAAGTAGTATTAAAATGTTCCACTAAGGCTCTTATCACAAAAGTATAAATATTTGAGTAGGACAAAAGGAATAAAAACTATTACACCTTGTATAAATGCATAAAAACATAGGAATAAAAACTATTACACTATGAGTATAAATGCATAGAAACATAGGATGCCATGAAACAATGTTAACAATTAAAACACATTAAACATTATCAATATAATGCAATATTGGGCCTTAATATCTACTTCCAATTTTATAAAGAAAAATAAAAGGAGAACAAGACAGAAGACACAAGCAAAATCTTACAGGTCATAGGGGCAGGCCAAGAGGATTGTGTAATCATCCTCTCTATAGGATGACGGTATGCATATGTCAAGCCAAATTTACAGTCCCCCGTCTTCATGTGGAACTGACATTCTAGTTGACCAGGCCTTTTAAGGAACATACTTTCCCTCTGGGTAGTGCTTGATGGCAATTGCAAAGTTGGTGGCCCCATGCCTGGGGGCCCATGTGGAAAAGGAAAAAAGGTCCAGCAGCCATTGGATATGTTTGGGCATGGACTCGTAGACTAAACCCACTCCTATTGCTTCTTTCTGACCACCTGGGGATAAAATTGAACCCACCTTCCCCTACCACAAATGAAGTAGTTTCAATTACAAAAAATGCAATGGTCTCTAAGAAATTCCCTCTCCAATTGAGACATACCCATGATAGCTTGAAAATCACAGTTATTTCTACAAGATCAAAGAAGACAAAGATGATATTTATCTTAGTTGTTACAATTTGGATCACATAGACTAGAGATTCGAGTATTTGCAGATTTCTAATAAAAATGTAATGTAACTAAGACATGCCATGACAATCACTACTACTCATCGTATACTATAGTCTATAACTAAGTAAAAAGTACTTCTCAATAGATCTAGTCAGGCAATGCAGCATATGCAACAAATTATTTCACACAACCTCAAGAGTCAAGAATCAAAACCATTACAAAAAAAAGGCACACCAAAGCAAGCTGCTAAGTTGCAAACAAATCTTAGTTGAGAACATAAAATTGGACTAGTCCAATTATCTTTACTTCAATCAACTTGATCCCTATCACCAGAAGTACCAACCTAGCAAAGTATTTCCCACTCAAAAATCTTCTCAAAGTTTCCCTCTGGGTAGTGCTTGATGGCAATTGCAATGTTGGTGGCCCCATGCCTGGGGGCCCAGGTGGAAAAGGAAAAAAGGTCCAGCAGCCATTGGATATGTTTGGGCATGGACTGGTAGACTAAACCCACTCCTATTGCTTCTTTCTGACCACCTGGAGATAAAATTGAACCCACCTTCCCCTGCCACAAATGAAGTAGTTTCGATTACAAAAAATGCAATGGTCTCTAAGCAATTCCCTCTCCAATTGAGACATACCCATGACAGCTTGAAAATCACAGTTATTGCTACAAGATCAAAGAAGACAAAGATGATAGTTATCTTAGTTGTTACAATTTGGACTGCAAAGACTAGAGATTCAAGTATTTGCAGATTTCTAATAAAAATGTAATGTAACTAAGACATGCCATGACAATCACTACTACTCATCGTAAAATATAGTCTATAACCAGGTACAAATTACTACTCAATAGATCTAGTCAGGCAATGCAACATATGCAACAAATTATTTCACATGGCCTCAAGAGTCAAGAATCAAAACCATTACAAAAAAAGGCACACCAAAGCAAGCTGCAAAGTTGCAAACAAATCTCAGTTGAGAACATAAAAGTGGACTAGTCCAATTATATTGACTTCAATCAACTTGATCCCTATCACCAGAAGTACTAACCTAGCAAAGTATTGACCTGTCTAATTGCTATGCCAAGAGAAAAAAGAAAGTTCATAACATTCCCAATATTAACTAAAGATCACGTAATTACGAAATAACAAAAATAACGAACTTGTCTGAGCAACCAGAGAGGAAAAGTTTACAGGATATGTACTCCAGCTAGGAAACAACAGTTGAGAAAGGATCAACGGTGCATAACTAGAGAAACCTTGTCAACAAGGACTTTGAATAGAAGACACACTTGGTATTGTCCATATTGACATTCCTACTGGGTAGGGTTAAGAAGCAAGAATTTTTGGAGAATGTACTAACTGGTTGTGGATGATGGAACTTACAAGTGGCATCATACTTGCACATTCTAGTTCTCAAATAGTATGTGCACTCCTTTACATTCTGAAGAGATATATAATAACAAGGGCATGATTACAAGAAAAATTTATCCATTTGTAGCAATGCCATAGTATTATGTTATTAAATTTAAAAATAGCATGAATGATTGGGGTAAAAGAAGTTGTGGATGCCAGAAAGTCAGGTCCTAAACAAGCTAGCCATTGTGACAGTAGACATTTCTATTATCTAAACAACAACCTTTTACCTCTCATTTGAACTTGCACACTTCCCTTCCCTTCAACTGTATTCCTTTCAACAACTCAAGACAATAGAATCAAAGTTTGTTCTTTCATCTACAAATCAGTATACCAATCTTTCATATTAGTAATATGACGTGATGCACCTAAATTGATATGCCAGTCTGTTTTGTTCCCAGCGACTCCTTGATCACTAGCCCTAAAAACATGGAACTTTCTTCGTCTTCACGTTCAACTACATTCATTTGTTTCTTCCCAGACTGATCTTTGAAAGAAGACCCTTGGTTGTCTTTTTCTTCTCACCATTGTTTCCTACAAAATTCGGCCTTATGTCCCATCTTACCACAATAAAAACACTTGATATGTTTTCCAAGTTATTTAGCATTTGAAACAACACACTTGCTGCCATCTTCTTACCCATCCGTATGCTTGCAAGGTTTTCCTTTGGCCTTGAATTTTGCTGCTAAGGCCACCTCTGATTCTTCATTTCCACTGCTGCTACAAAGCTGATTTTTCACCCTTCCGTTTGCAAAATTTTGTTGCATCATCTCATCGGTCATGAGGAGCTTGATAAGCATTATAACCTCCCGATTCTTCTCATTGTACATATTTACTTAAAACTTGCCATCATTCTTTGTTTCCAAATATTAAAAAAATTTCCATTAATTTATGATACCCATCCAGCATGATATGGGATAGATTGCCCATTTTTAAACATTAAACAAACCAAACAAGTCTTAATAGAGATTTATTAATAGGGATATGACTTGAATGGGATAAGAATTGGACAGCTGACAGAATTGAATATATGCTTGTTTTTATCTAAAAGGTTTTCGGATTTATCAATACAATTATTGCAAGACCTATATTGATATGAAATGTGCACAAGGGACAGTAACAAAGCAGAGAATTGCAGTAGATCAGGTGCAAGTTCGAGGCCCAGCAATGAATGACTTGCCTGTTCACATTTTTTCGTGTAATATAATGTTATATGATCTTTTAACCCAGTATTTGTGCACTGGAAAATAGGGACACTAAAGACGGAAACAAAGATGCATGAAAGAACAAAGAAAGTAGAAGCATTCTTCCAAATTGACACCTGCCATAGCTTCAAATATTATTGGCCAAAGCGAATAAGTTATAAGTCGTTGCTCTGTTTACAATTGTATTGGATGCCTAAAAATTGAAGAACGAACCCTAATGGGCCTTGTATCTGACAAGAATCTTCTAAGGTTCATTTGACGTAATGATGGCTTGGCCAGCTGCAACAGACATGGATGGGGTAGACTAGGACAACTGTCCCAGTCAAGATTCGCAAAGACAAACATGGTGAAAGGAAAGTTGGGATTGAGTCAGAAAGTGGGTGTGCCAATGTGAGCAGACCATGCTAGATAAAGGTGTAGATTCACAAGAAGACCTGATAACGAATGAGGCTTAGCATGTACTCTTTGAAAGAATGTATAATGCACCCCTTTTAGTAATAAAACTATCAAGTTTTTCTATAAGAAATTCACCCAGATGGAGTAATTTTTTTGTTTAGTGCTATTTGCAATCACATTCTGTGCTTTCAAATACATACAAAAGTCCAACGGGAAATATGCTTAAGATTGCTATCAGCAATTACATCCTGTGTTTCAAAAAAAATATGAGAAAGATCAAAATAGAAGCACCCTCTCAAATTGATGAAGAACGTAGCTTAAAAGATTATGAGCAAAACATAATAGGTTAGTTTTTTTTGCTCTGTTTCAAAATTGCAACAGATACTTAAAAATTTAAAGGAAGAACCCAAATGGGTATAATTTACTTCTTTTCTGCGATTTACAGTCAAATATTGTGCATTTAAAATACATATGAAAATCCAACTCGTAACATGCCTTTAGATTACTATGTGCAAGTGCATCTTGTGTCAAAAATAACAAAAATATTCAAAATAGAAGCAGCCTCAAATTGAAGCCTGCCATTGCTCCAAAAACAAATAGATTAGCCATTTTTTGCTTTGTTTAAAATTGCAGTAAATGCTTGAAATTTTAAGGAAGAACCCAAATGGGTATAATGTTTTCAAAAATCATGAAAACACTCAAACGAAATATTATGGACCAAATATGGTATAATGTTCTGGGTTACTGCAGTAACTCTATTTACATTTTATGCTTGAACACTTGAGGAAGAACCCAAATGGGTATATTGTTCTTGGTTACTACTGAAACTCTATTTGCATTAGATGCTTAAACACTTAAGGAAGAACCAAAAATGGGTATAATGTTTATTTGTTAATGTTGTTTACAATCGCATCTTGTGCTTTCAAAAAAACAACTAGGAATATACTTTTAGTCCGATATTTGCAATTACAGCCTGTGTTTTCAAAAGATCTCAAAAGCAATATGTATTGATCGGTCTAATTTCTTTAACAAGGGAAAAAGTAAAAATGAAAGGAAATCAACCAAAGTGTACATCTATTCGAACATTTCTAAAAACCTCAAAGAAAAATAAACTTTCACTAACCTGTGAATTTTTGCAGAAAAGATTAATCTGTTAATTGTAGTGAATATTGCGCGAAAAATATCATCGTTTCTTCAAGAATATTGTTGTCTGAGTTGAATGGATCCAATAATGAAGCGGTGCGTGCCTTTTGGCTGAAAGCGAAGGCATACATGGGAAGGAGAGATCTAGAGATACAAAACAACAGGTTGGCCTTCACATCAGCTGCAATTTGAACCATTCCATGTGATTTTAGACAAACTCCGATAAATCCTCATCTGCTTCCCACTTTACTTCACAGTTTTAGCTACCCCAGGGATATTCTCTTCGTTTTTGTCAGGAAGTACATCATTCAATTAATCAGCGAAGTAATAATCGCGACGAGATGTCTCTCTTGGCCTTCAAAGCGGCTACAATTTGAGCAAGCATAAATGAATTAGAGATATAGAGTAACAGGTTGTCAGAATTGGTGTTAGTGGGAATCAAATACCACTCCCACAACTTCGAGGACGAACGATGCGAAAACTGCCCCTCCTTATTGTTATAGTTACATTGCGATCTAAGAAACAGAAGCAGCAGCATAAACGGAGGAGAGATCTTGGAGAGACCTTCCCAGCATGGATCCAGCCAGAATCAGAGTTCGGCAGCAGTCGAGGCGCCTCCTGCATCCAAGTAAGATTAAATGGCAGGAACACTGGGTTTGATAAGAACCCTAAAATCAAGCGAGAGAATCCAACACCGACTTCGAAAGAGTGGTCCTCCAGAACAATCAAGGGCACACCTTCGGTTTCTGAGAGCACATCGAGGGAAATTAGGTCTACAGCACATGCAAGAGATAATATTTCTGTAGTGCAGTACTCGGCCTTCCCTCCTTTTTTTTTTCAAACTCAAAAAAAATCCATTAATATTGATTAATCATGCAATAACACATCAAATCAAAGATATCAGCCATTAAATTTTAAAAAAATATATTTTTTTATTATTAAAAAAACATGATTGTCATGGGTATGAAAGAATATGGTTAGTCAGATTGGTGGATGATGAAGAGAAGATGATCTAGCAAAGTCAAGTGCTTTATCTGTTGATTTTCATGAAGAGAAGAGGACCCTTAGAGAAGGTGAAGATGAGGCAACTTTTACAGCGAAGCTGGATGGTGTTCGTTGTTTAATTTATGGGTATACAAATCTTCACTTCTTAATAGGAGAAATCCTAATAAAACTCTCTATGCTACTTTCAAAACTTCAGACTGTTATTTACTCAAATCTGGACTGTAACCTAAACTTACTCACTGCATAATACAAGAAATTCAGGACAGCGAACGGTGTAAACTAAATCTGCAGAAAAAATAGTTCTAGAAATTATTGCAGCAACAAGAAAACTAAGCACTTAAAACACCATCACACTTCTATTACTCAGAAAAATGAATTACACTGCACTGCACACTAACTGAATAACTTACAAAATTTTTGTATCTAGTGAAGTCACCCCATCTCCCCCCTCACCCTGATAAGTGCGTGTGGATTTGGTATCATATCGCATGGGCGATATTGGGCTTGTGGTTGTTTTCTATGTGATGTTACAAGCTATCTTTACGGTTGCATATTCTTATGTTGGGATTGTGTTCACATTAATACTTTTCTTAATTGTGTGTGTGTGCGTTAAACATCACTGTTGGGTGTGTGTGTTACTGTGTTGTGAATAATCCCACATGGATAACAATTGTAAGATGGAGATGGTATACAAGTCATTGCTCACACCAAAATCTTTTCCAATCTGGAAGATGGCTTTGGGCTGCAAGTCCCTGGGTTGATGTCATGGCATCCTCCGTCGCTCTTGGACTGACATTGCTAATAGTTTTGGTGTCATTCTTTGTGGGCCATCTTTGGATTGTGGTTGTTATCTATGTGCCAAAAACTTTGTTGATCTAGACACTGTCTTTGGGTGCAATTCCACAGGTTGATGTGATAGCATCCTCCTGAACTCTATTACTAACATTGTCGATGGTTTCGATATCATGCCTTGTGGGTTGTATTTGGCTTGTGGTTGTTATCTATGGTGATATTACAGTATATCTCTATAGTGACATATCCCTATGTTTGAATTTCCTTCCACATTAACACCCCTCTTCTTAATGGACAAAATTTAAATTTCCAATGTTCTTGTAAAAAGATAATTTTTTTGTCATGCAAGGACAACTGCCCAAGCAGCCATATTTCTTACTGTACCAAATGTCCAGTCTAAGAATGAACTTAACAACCATAGCAACACATTAACCTAAAGCCTATGCACTAGACAAGTTGATTCCGACTAAATATGAGTCCCGCCAGAGAAGCAGCTGCCGCAAATTCATGTGACTCTGAATTTGAAATGATCCAAATATGCACGACAAGATAACAAAGGGGGTGCGAAAAATGAAAAAATTATAGATAACGCTAATATAACAAGAGGAAAACACTTTCCGATTCCAAAATTTGCATTTCATTTGAGGTCAGGGTCTTGACTTCTAAGTCAATAACATCCATGTCTTTAGAACCAATTTTGACACATGAATAACTGGAAAGACAAACCATACTTCACTGAATCCAATTTCAAAACACGAAGGAAAAGATATTTATGATTCATAAAGTAGCATTAACATACAGAAATAAGGGTAGGATTCTTACATAGGAGACAGTGGACCTTGATTTGCAAATGTCGAAATTCCTTGGCGCTGCTTGTGTTTGGGATTGGAGGTGCATAAGATAGAAACCTTTCCACGAAGTTTCATGGATCTGCAAAACTCACACAGCTTCTTCACTGATGACCTCACCTTCATGACTGTAAAAGAAAATATTTTAGGTCATGCAAAATTGACCATTTCAAGGTTAAATAGCTTTGTAAGAATGAATGTCCCTAACCTATATTGAACTATCAAAATAACCAAATGCCTAAACAACATTTTTATTTCTTGGCTTTCACTGTCTTTGCCTTTCTTACAGAGAATAAAGAATTACTCTCATTCAAGAACAGATTCGAAAGCAGTTACTTCTTAAGATTTCCACATAAAATGACAAATCTATTGCCGATTGATAGGGATATCAGTGACAAATTTAAATGGTGATGAGTCGTCCTCCATTCAATATTTTCTTTAAAAAGCTGAATAAAATATCATAATGGGATTTTGATCTATTATTTTTAAAAATTAAACAACGATTGGCAACTAAAGCATGAGAAGGTGTTTATTCAGAAAACACCATTATATTCATAGTTGTTTGTTAGGAAAATAACATATGTTTGAACCCAATGGCTTGTGAAATACTAAAATGCCATTGGAATTTATTTACAGCCACAAACTTGTTATACTTGATTTAATGATTTTATTATTATATGTAACAACAGCTACCTACACCTGCACAATCAAGCCTTAGACTATTCGATTACATCCTAGGATTAAGGATAATATTAGGTCAAAGTTAAAGTCTTCTAAACTAATGGATCATGACACTAACTGGACATTCATTAAAGTCCCATGGAAACCACCTCCCACATATATACATAATTGGCAACCAAACTTTGACTGCGGCCCACTTATCATGCCTTGTACTATACACAAGCTAGACTCATCTTTCAATTATCCTGAGCAACATTTGAGTGGTGCCCTAATAGATGTAAATAACAGGACAAGAGTACCAAGTGAGCTATACCCTTCAGTACTAGGAACACCCTGTAACTTGTGACATTAGTTTTAGAGTCTCCACCCTCAACCACCAAAGCAATACCTGCATAATCCAATCCACAGCAGTAACTAGCCTCGACTAAAACCATCCAACATCCTATTACAAGTTCATGCATGAACTTTCATTATGATTAACATCTTGCAAATTGTAATCATGTAGCGATGAAGCACACAAAACCACACCTAATCCAATATGGTTGGTGTTGAAGACTTGCATCGGGACCATGGCAATGTCAACATCAAAGGGTGACAGTGACATCCATTTTGCTCCACGTATCAGCATCAAAGCTCATGTCTACTGTGACATATCCCTATGTTGGAATTTCCTACCACATTAACACCCCTCTTCTTAATTTAGTGTGTGTGTGTTGACATATACCTATGTTGGAATTTCCATATTAACCAATTTGACACTTGTAGGTGCCAAGGATGATCTATTTATTCACTACACACATTTTTAGCTATACTATATTTAAAAAGAAATAAACAGATCTAAGTTAAAATAACTATAATTGATGGCTATATAAAATTATACAGTACAGTTGGAATGGTTGGCCCCACGTGTTTCTCTTCCGATGTATGGCCCTATGTTAGTCTTGAGCTTCACTCAATCGATGAAGAAAGATCTTAAAGTACCTGCCAAAATCATTCAATGTCCTTAAATATCTAGAAAATCAATACAAGTAATATTTGTAGC
>SNQJ01S0069198.1:16318-38981 GCA_010110895.2 Picea sitchensis | reverse complement strand
ATATCCCACGAATATCCCCTTCTTTCCTGAGGGTTCTAGTTTATTCCTTTTATCTTTGGGAATATGAGAGTAAACTGGACATCCAAATATTCTTAGGTTTTCTACGTTAGGTTTCTTACATGAGAAGGCTTCTTCTGGTGTCATGTACTTCAACATGCGATGAGGGCTTCTATTCTGTACATATATTTCCGTCATTGCTGCTTCTCCCCATAGAAACATGGATAGACCTTGATCGTTCAATAAGGATTTTACCATTTCTTCGATAGATCTGTTCTTTCTTTCTACTACATCGTTTTGTTGAGGATTATGAGGAACAATCAGCTCGCTCCTAATCCCTACCAATTTTCAGAATGCAACGAACTCCTTTGAGGTGTATTCTCCTCCATTATCTGTTCTTAGTGTCTTGATCTTCTTGTTCGTAAGGTTTTCTATTTCTGCCTTGAACTCTTGGAACTTGCTGAATACTTCGCCTTTTGATTTCAGTAGGTACAACCACGTCTTTCTTGAATAGTCATCTATGAAGATTACGTAGTAAATATATCCTCCTAGAGATTTGAATGGCATTGGACCGCAAACATCTGAGTGTATTAGATCTAGGATTTCCTTGGATTTGTTGTTGCTGCTTGGGAATGGTTTCTTGATATTCTTCCCAAGGGAACATCCTTTGCAAATTCCTTCATGTGTAGATTTCAATTCTAGTATTCCTTCAATCATTTTCCGAGGAAAGGTAATGCTTGATAATTGATATGAGCATACCTTCTATGCCAAAGCTCATCAGGGTTGACTTTGTCATGTGCTAGAGCTTCTTCATTTTGTTCTAGTAGTCTATACAAATTTCCTTCACGACTTCCAATAACCCTAGCATCCTCTATGCTGGAATTCTTATGCCATGATAACACTTTTCCATCCATGAATGCTATTATGTTTCCTTTGTCTTCTAAACATGATATTGATACAAGATTCTTTTCTAAACTAGGTACATATAAAATATTGCTTAAGTGAACATGATTACCTGATTCCAACTTGACAGAGGCTTGTCCAAATCCTTCGATGGGGTAAGTGCTTTTGTCTCCAAGCTCCACTTTGTATGATGTCTTTCTCTCATTTAGATTTGAGAGTCTGGCTTGATCTCTTGTCATGTGCCTGGAATCTCCACCATCGATTATCCACATATCATCTTCAATCGTCCCGGTAAGTGCCGCGTAGTGTAGAAGACTGATTGTTTCACACATGTCTTTGGTTGACTGGTAACTGGTCATGCCTTGATCCAAAACTTCAACTTCGTCATTTTTGTTTTCTGAGAGAGCCAAGAGGTGCACTGAATTAGGGTGCATCTGGATATATTCTTCTTGGGCGAGATGCTCCATCACAAGGTGATGAATAAGATATTTAGGGTTTCTACAATTGCTTCTGCTAGTAACCCTAGCTGCATTGTTTTTGGAAGATGCTCTTGCTAGTAACCCTAGTGGCAGTTCCTCAACGAGCTCAATATCTAGTGGCTATGCTTCCTTCCAGCGTTTTAGGTTGACTGAAGGGGGTGTGGGCCCATAACCTGTTAGAATATAGAATATTGTGCTCGTTTTACCATTGACGATACCCTCGTCACCCAACCACAGGCCGAAGACACCCTCCGAGTACCTTGACCTTGAAAGAGAAGAGAATCCTGGTAGCAATCCAATAGCCAAGAGAGGCTAATGCACCAAGCAATAATAGAAACCAAGCTGATCAGAAAATCCCACCCAGATGCTAGCACACACCTTCCCAGAAACTTAGGCACAAGATGCTACTGCACCTGCACAGATCCAGTTCTCTTTGCAACTGTTGTGTTTGAATAATGAGAACTGGCGCCTTGTATTTATAGTAGTCTGGGCAGTTTTACTGGGGACGACTTCTCCTTCTGGGTACTAATAAATTCATATTAAATATATTTCTGCAACCGACAACTTGTCTAGGGTTTCCTTTACTTATTTTCTTCCTTCTGGAGTATTCTAATCTCTTCATAGGTCACAATAGAGGTTCATACCTCCCGAAGCTACCATAATATTAACACTACCAACATGCGACAAATCTTCCTCGAGCAGAGGCGCTGCCCCCTTCAAGGTACAAATCAACTTTGATATTCCTATATTTGAAGGTCAGATAGATGCAGAGGTTGTAGACAAGTGGTTGAATCTACTAGAAGGGTATTTTTCTGTCCATAACTTTTCAAATAGAGAAAAAAATACTTTTGCGCTCCTCAAAGCCGTTCCCCATGTCAAAGATTGGTAGGAAACTTTCTGTGAGCAAAAGGAAACAGAGGAACCCTCATTATTTACAGTCGCGACCACCTGAGAATCCTTCAGGGATGCTATTAATGAACAATACAACCTTTTCATAAGTTATTATGACTTATATACCAAATGGACCACACTGCGGAAAGAAAGAGACCAAGCAGTGCCAGATTTCACAAATATCTTCGATACCCTGCGCACCAAGATGTGTATCAAAGATTCAGAGCGACATCTGGTGCTCAAGTATCGTGGTGCTCTACATAGATACATCGAGACTGAAATGGAATTTATAGACATCTCATCCTTGGGAACGACCTATCGATATGCCATCAAAATCGAGCAGAATCTCAAACAAAAGACACGACAATTTGGGCTTGGGAACCCCTCGCAGCAAAAACAAGGCAAGGGCAGCCCCAAATTATAGAATAAAGGACAGATCAAATATGGACAGTATTAGGAAAACCGGTTGATGCAAGCGTGCCCTCAGGAAGCGTCCACTCACAGGACCTCCTCCTTCCTTGGCCCGAAGAACTGAAACGTCCTTCTATTTCCCTATAGGGAAATATGCACCCACAAAATTCTCCGTGCGATCCCCTCTCTTTGTTTATCGGGGAATCGAACTTCGCGGCTTCGCGATGTCAAAGGTCGAACACTAGGCTCTCGACTCCTGGAGACCCGATGACCAATCAACGCTGACCTTCTCTTTCCTCTGTCGGAACTTCAACTATCACGATTTCGCCGCTCGCGATGCCAAGCAACTCGGTTCTCCGACTCCCAATGGTCGATGCACCGAAATTCCGACGCACACGTGCGAGTTGGATTTTCCACTTCCCGTCACTCCTATCGGGATTTTGGACTTCGCGGGGTCGCGAATCCTAATACCAAAATGTTCAGGACTTTACTTTCCCTGAACTCCGATACAGTGTGCCACCTGTCTTCCACCAATTCCTGTGGCCCCATTATCCCTTCACCGTCGGAATATCGCGTTTCGCGATTCCACACTGTCGGAGTATCCTGCCCTCAAGACTCCAGATACGTTGAACCCCGACTTCTTTGGATCTTTTGACACGCATCCCAATTGATGGACGGTTCTGAGTTCGTCAGAATATCGCGGATCGTGATATCGCAATTCCTGTTGCAATATTTTGGAGGTTCGATCTATGAAACCCCGATACACGATATACGTGTAGATCCAACGGTCCTCGTGGCCCTGATCAATGGCCCTTATCCCTCTTGGGTTTTGAATACTTCCACCCTTGCACTGTAACCTCTCTGCACCTCCACAAGATCCAATGACTCTCGGTGTTTCGTGAAATCTCCTTGGAGAATTTCTACCGTCCGTTCCTTCTCGATGAATTCTACGAAAGGACTAAGTGTTCTTTTCCATGGAACTCGTTCACCTGCTCGCAATCTTGCGACGCTTCCCTCGAACTTTAAGTCACCACTTGTCCTCACTGTTCTCCAACAACTCAAAGCCCTATCCTTCCTGTGCTTTTCTCACAGCTTTAAGTCTTTAGAAAGAAAAATTCTTTGCCCGCACTCCTTGTGGCAAACCTTCAACCCCGTCTAAGTGTTGAAGCTCCTTGACTCTGCGCACGTCTGCAACAACAGTCCTTCGAACTTTCCTTAGGACTTCGCAACCCTGAGACTTTTTCCTGGCCTGCGGACTCCTTGCATGGATCCTGGGTTCAACTGCACCCTTTGGATAAATGAGAACAAAATTTAAACTACCTAAGCCTTCTGTCAACGCACTCCTTGCGGACACTTCGACTGCACTCCTTGCAAGAATCTCTGGCTCATATAGAGAAACAATTGAAACTCATTCCATTATCCTTTCAGATTTCACCTTCAACATGAAATCACATACCCAGAAATAGAGCAAATGCATAACAGGAAAACAAATACTCATGAGCACATCATTTAACATACATACACAGAGAACAGACACAAAACCATGAATCTGAATCAATTTCTTCTATTAATTCAAGATCTGTACATG
The DNA here is from genome assembly GCA_010110895.2 of Picea sitchensis. Classification (NCBI taxonomy): domain Eukaryota; kingdom Viridiplantae; phylum Streptophyta; class Pinopsida; order Pinales; family Pinaceae; genus Picea; species Picea sitchensis. The sequence continues at coordinate 34,712 of SNQJ01S0069198.1, read as the reverse complement.
GGTGTTCTTCTACAGCTCTCTGCTATTCTCTTGGGCTCTTCCTGCTTCAACTATTCCTTAATAATAATACAATTGCACAATGAGGGTGTCTATATCCCGTTTCCCTCTTGCGCTCTACGACCGTCTAGTCTAGAATTAAATTCTATCTACTTTACATTAACTATCATAAATGCCTTTCTATCTACTAAGGATGAGAGCTATCCGCTCAAGGTCCATTTACAATATACAAGTGCGCCTCATCTTAATGGCTCATTTAAGATTTGCGCAACAATTCCAAAGTGTTTTCAAAATTTGTGCGGGCTTGTCCAGCTGTCCTCCGCTTCCGCGCTGGATTGCTTGATGTGTTGGCGATGCTCCTGCATCATACTCCCTCGCTTGAAAAATTTCATGGGCTCCTGTCCATGAGCTCCTGCACAGTCTGTCCATGCTTCTGTATCTCAGCTTCAGTCTCCTAGCTAGCATATTCAATTGGATGGTTCTTCCACTTGAACAGATACTCAAAATATTGCTTCCGCCTGGTCTTCTCGCTCACCCTCTTGTTCAGTATGCACTCCATCTGTGGCTTCTCTGCAACTGGAAATTGTTTCATCCACTGGATCACTAGCTGCTCATCTCCAATCTCTTCTTCTCTAGCTCTGTATGGGTACAAATACGAGACATTGAATATCAGAGATATTCTGATCCCATCCGGTAACTCGATCTCATAAGCATTCTCCCCCAATTTCTTCAAGACCTTACATGGCCCGTTTTTCTTCATTTTTAGTTTATTGTATGTTCCCCTCGGGAACCTTTCTTTCCTCAAATGTGCCAGAACTAACTCACCAACCTCGAACTGAAGTTGTCTCTTCCGCTGATTGGCTTTGCGTTTATATTCTTGGCTCGATTTCAGCAGTCGCTCCTTCACCTGGCCGTGAAGTTCTTTCATCGCCTCTATGAATTCTTCAACACTTGCGCTCTTAGTTATCATCTATACCAAATCCCTTAATTCAGAGACTCCTCTCGGCTGCATGCCGTATACAATCTGAAATGGACTTCTTCCTGTGCTCCTGTTCTCATTGTACGTGAATTCTGCCTGCGACAATATATTATCCCATTGGCTGTGGTGCTCTGTCACCAAGCTTCTCAGCAAGTCTCCCAGACTTCTGTTCACCACCTCTGTTTTCCCATCCGTCTGAGGATGATAGGTAGAAATAAACATCAAGTTAGTCCCCATCTTCTTCCACAGTGTCCTCCAGAAATGTCCAATGAATTTCGTGTCTCTGTCCAAAATTATACTTCTGGGTAAGCCGTGAAGTCTAACGACCTCCTTGAAAAACAGATTTGCGATATGAGTCACATCGCTAGTTTTTTGGCATGGAATAAAATGTGCCATCTTGGAAAACCTATCCACTACCACAAAGACTGAATCAAATCTTCTTTGCGTCCTTGGCAATCCCAATACAAAATCCATGCTGATTTCATCCCACAACCTCTCGGGTATGGGTAATGGTTGATAGAATCCTGCATTCTGCTTTCTTCCCTTTGAATGCTGGCAAATTCTGCACTTGTCTACAAACCTCTTGACTTCCGATCTCATCCCTGGCCAAAAGTATGATTCCCTCAGCTTTGCAAATGTCTTGTCGTGGCCAAAATGACCTGCCAAGCCTCCGCTGTGTTTCTCTTTTAACAGGTTCTCCCTCATGGAGCAATTCAGAATACACAATTGATTGCCCTTAAACAACAATCCTTCCTAGATCTTGTACTCTATCCACTGGCTTCTGTCTCCGAGAACTGGGTTCTCAATTGCTCTATATGCTTCTTTAAAATCCTGATCATATGCATACATGTCCCTGAGATCATCAAAGCCTAACGTCTTGACTTTGAACTCCTGCATCAACAAACATTTCCTGCTCAAAGCATCAGCCACTTTGTTAGCACTACCCGAAATATGATTAGTTACAAATGTAAAATTCTGCATGTATTTGACCCACTTAACATGCCTCTGATTCAACTTCTCCTGTGGAGTCACAAATTGTAATGCATGGTTATCACTATATAAAACAAATTCCTTTGGAATCAAATAGTGCCTCCATTTCTTCAATGCTTGTATGATGGCATATAATTCCTTATCATACGTGGAGTACTTTTCTTTTGCCTCATTCAGCTTCTCACTGAAATATGCAATCGGTTTGTCCTCCTGACTCAAGACCGCTCCTATGGAAAACCTGCTTACGTCACATTTCACCTGGAACGTGTTGTTAAAATCTGGCAACACCAGAATTGGTTGTCCTGTAATCTTTCGTTTCAACAAATTGAAACTCTTCTCAGCCTCTTCTGTCCAGTGAAAATATTTATGTCTCTTCTTCACTGTATCCATCATTGTTACGCTAATTCCACTGAAATTCCTGATGAATTTCTGGTAGAAACTATCCAAACCGTGAAAACTTCTCACCTCAAATATGTTCCTCGGTGATGGCCAATTTTTGATTACTTCCACCTTATCTGGATCCATCCTTAAATCATTTTCCGAAATAAAAAATCCCAGATAAATGAGCTCTGTCTTCATAAACGAGGATTTCTTCATGTTTATCAATAGCTTCTCCTGCTGTAGTTTCTTCATTACTGCAGCTAAATGCTTCAGATGTTCTGCTTTTTTTTTGCTGAAAATCAATATGTCATCCAGATATACAATGACAAACTTCCCGATGAATTCCCTCAGGACTTCATTCATTAACCTCATAAAGGTACTCGAAGCATTCGTCAATCCAAACGGCATGACTAGCCATTCGTACAACCCTTCGTTGGCTTTGAAGGCCGTCTTCCACTCATTACCTTCCCTCATGTGAATCTGATGATATCCACTTTTCAGATCAACCTTTGAAAACAATTTGGCTCCACTTAAACAGTCCATTAAATCGTCCATGCGTGGTAATGGAAACCTATACCTGATGGTTATCTTGTTGATGGCTCTGGAATCGGTGCACATTCTCCAGCCTCCATCTTTCTTTGGACTGAGTACCATTGGAACGACACACGAGCTTAGGCTTTCCCTGACCAATCCTTTGTCTAGCAGCTCTTGGACCTGCCTCTTAACCTCTTCGTTCTCCTGCAGCGTCAATCTGTACGCAACTTTGTTTGGCAAACTGGCTCCTGGTATGAGATCAATATGATGACTCACACCCCTGACCAGTGGCAACGAATGAGGTAGTTCGTCCACTATAATGTCAGCGAACTCTTCCAGCAGTTCCTGAACTTCATCCAGTAAATCATCCACTCTTGTACTAGTCAGAACAATCCGTGGCTTCCTGACCACAAAGAATTGTGGATCCTCCTTCTTCTTAACCTTTGTAAGAAGTTCCTTTCCACTCATGAGAAGTACTGTGTTGCTTACTTCCGGCTTCACCTCCTTATCCTTTATTGGAAGCAACATATGGGTTCTCCCATTCTTCTCCAGGGTATATGTGTTCATCTTCCCATCATGAACTACGTTCCTGTCATATTGCCATGGTCTACCCAGCAATAGATGACAAACATCCATGGGAATACCATCACACAACCTATCATTATATCCACCTATCTTGAATTCAACCAAGCATTGTTTAGTAATAGTTACCTGGTGTCCCTTCTGTAGCCACTAAAGTTTGTACGGGCTCGGGTGATCAATCATCTCCAGTTCCAGTTTCTCCACCATCTCGGTCGAAATGAGATTATCTGTACTCCCGCTGTCTACAATGACCTTGCACACCCTGTCCTTGGTCTTGCAAGCCATTCTGAAAAGTCTGTTTCTTTGAGATGAGCTCTCCACCTCCTTTTCTGGCGTTAAGAGAACTTTACGCATCATCAACGATCTTCCGCCTTCTGCATCTTCCGCTTCAACATCCCTCTTCTGTGCCTCGACGATGTGAGCTTCTCCTCCATCCTTCTTTTTATCTGGACAGTCATAGGACTTGTGCCCATTTTTTCCACACGTGAAGCATGTGATTACTCCACCTCTTCCTCTTCCTCTACCTCTGGTATGAGGAAACATGTTATTATCAGCGTATCCTCCACTCTTCTCTGTATGCTACCCTCTCTGTTCAACATGTTGGTCTCATTGTGAACTTCCACCTCTCTCGGTTCTAGTCTGAGGCTTTCTCCAGTCGTCCTTGGGCTTCTGGTATTTATCTTGGGCAACCGATTTGCCTTTGGGATGACCCCTGCCTCAACCTCGCTGACCTTGCTTACGTCTCAGCTTCTCTTCAGCTTTCAAATCCATTTGATAGGCATCCTCCACCGTTCAGATGGTTTCCATACTCATCTCGTCCTGGATATCGTATCTCTGGCCATTCATATACCTGGCAACTTTCTCATCATCGCTCTTCCGATGACCTGCCCTAATGTTCAGTCGATAGAATTCCTCCGTGTACTCTTTTACTATCATCGACTTCTGTCTCAGGTTCTGCATTCTCCTGAACAGAGTGATCTGATAATCTCTCAGGATGAACTTTGCCTTCATCTTTGCAATCATCCTGTCCCAGATCTTGATCTTGTGCTTTCCCTTGCAGTGTCTGTCAGCTTGTAGCTCGTCCCACCACAATGATGCATGTCCCTTTAACTTCGTGACAACATGCCTGACTTTTTTATCCTCTTCGATATCTTCATAATCGAAATAGGTGTCAAGAGCTCTAATCCAATCTAGAAGCTCTTCTGCATCCAGATTTCCTTCATAAATTGGAATGTCCATCTTTGTTTTTGAACTCATCTGTGAAATAGCTTTAATTAATCGCTCATTGGCTGCATCCTCGGCTGCAACTTCTTCCCCATGTTCGGCTTCAGCTTCACTCTCGGAATCACTAAGATCCCCCGCACTGGCTGTGCGTCTTTGCGCTATCTCCATATCTTCAAGTCTCGCTCAGAGATCTCATATCTACCTCTCCATGGATGGATATGCCATCTGTCTACCCCTTCTTCTTTGGTTTTCCCTATCCTCTGGATCGGGTGATTGTCTATCTCTCCTCGACGGCATGGTGAAATTCCCTTCTCTGTTACAGAAAGCAAAGAAATTTTCTTCTGCTCTGATACCACTCTGACGCAAGCGTGCCCTCAGGCAGCATCTGCTCACAGGACCTCCTCCTTCCTTGGCTCGAAGAGATGAAACGTCCTTCTATTTCCCTATAGGGAAATCTGCACCCACAGAATTCTCCATGCGATCCCCTCTCTTTGTTTATCGGGGAATCAAACTTCACGGCTTCGCGATGTCAAAGGTTGAACACTAGTCTCTCGAATCCCCGAGACCCGATGACCAGTCAACGCTGACCTTCTCTTTCCTCTATCGGAACTTCAGCTATCACAATTTTTCCGCTCCCGATGCCAAGCAACTCGGTTCTCCGACTCCCGATGCCCGATGCACCGAAATTCCGACGCACACGTGCGAGTTGGCTTTTCCACTTCCCGTCACTCCTATCGAGATTTTGGACTTCGAGGGGTCGCGAATCCTAATACCAAAATGTTCAGGACTTTACTTTCCCCGAACTCCGATACAATGTTCCACCTGTCTTCCACCAATTCCTGTGGCCCCACTATCCCTTCACCGTCGGAATATCGCGTTTCACGATTCCACACTGCCGGAGTATCCTGCCCTCAAGACTCCCGATACGCCGAACCCCGACTTCTTTGGATCTTCTGACACGAGTCCCAATTGATGGACGGTTATGAGTTCGTCAGAATATCACGGATCGCGATATCGCAATTCCTGTTGCAATATTTTGGAGGTTTGATCTACAAAACCCTGATACACGATATACATGTAGATCCAACGGTCCTCGTGGCCCTGATCAACGACCCTTATCCCTCCTGGGTTTTGAATACTTCCACCCTTGCGCTGTAACCTCTTTGCACCTCCACAATATCCAACAACTCTCGGTGTTTCGCAAAATCTCCTCGGAGAATTTCGACCTTCTGTTCCTTCCCGATGAATTCTGCGAAAGGACTATGTGTTCTTTTCCATGGAACTCATTCACCTGCTCTCAATCTTGCGACGCTTACCTCGAACTTCAAGTCACCACTTGTCCTCGTTGTTCTCCAACAACTCAAAGCCCTATCCTTCCTAAGATTTTCTCACATCTTTAAGTCTTTAGAAAGAAAACTCCTTTGCTCGCACTCCTTGCGACAAACCTTCAACCCCGTCTAAGTGTTGAAGCTCCTTAACTCTGTGCACGTCTGCAGCAGCAGTCCTTCGAACTTTCCTCAGGACTTCGCAACCCTGAGACTTTTTCTTGGCCTGTGCACTCCTTGCACGACTCCTGGGTTCAACTGCACCCTTTGGATAAATGAGAACAAAAGTTAAACTACCTAAGCCTTCTGTCAATGCACTCCTTGCGGATACTTCGACTGCACTCCTTGCAGGAATCTCTGGCTCAGATAGAGAAACAATTGAAACTCATTTCATTATCCTTTCATATTTCACCTTCAACATGAAATCACATACCCAACAATAGAGGAAATGCATAACATGAAAACAAATACTCATGAGCACATCATTTAACATACATACACAGAGAACATACACAAAACCATGAATCTGAATCAATTTCTTCTATTAATTCAAGATCTGTACATCGGTGTTCTTCTACAACTCTCTGCTATTCTCCTAGGCTCTTCCTGCTTCAACTATTCCTTAATAATAATACAATTGCACAATGAGGGTGTCTATATCCCATTTCCCTCTTGCGCTCTACGACCGTCTAGTCTAGAATTAAATTCTATCTACTTTACATTAACTATCATAAATGCCTTTCTATCTACTAAGGACGAGAGCTATATGCTCAAGGTCCATTTACAATATACAAGTGCGCCTCATCTTAATGGCCCATTTAAGATTTGCGCAACAATTCCAAAGTGTTTTCAAAATTTGTGCGAGCTTGTCCAGCTGTCCTCCGCTTCCATGTTGGCTCGCTTGATGTGTTGGTGATGCTCCTGCATCACCAGTGCAAGCCGCAAGCAAAGAAGGACACCAGAAAAACAAAGAAGGATATTGGGAAGTGGTGTGACTTCCATAAGAGCCCTTGGAATAACACTACTGATTTTCGCTCAAAGAAGTCGTTGGTGGCCAAAGTGAAAGCCTCTGAATAAGATGTGGGTTTTGACTCTGAGTCCGAACCAGAAAGGGGAATACAAATCATTGATGCAGAACCCAGTGCCACTGTTGCTACCACCAAGCTCCAACCTGGTGACCAAATGAGCTAGAAGAAGGAAAGCACCTTTTCCATTCACAAAGGTGGGTAAAAGGCACCCCACTGCACTTCATCATTGATAGCGGTAGCTAGAAGAACCTCATCTTAGCATAGGTTGTCAAGCGTTTGGACCTGCTGACAATGACGAACCCGCAACCCTACACCATTGGATGGCTCCGCCAAGGAAGTGATATCCACGTCATCAAATAGTGGTGACTATCGTATGACATCAATCCCTTCAAGGACAAGGTATTGTGTGATGTTGCTCCTCTCGAAGCTTGTAATGTTCTTTTTGGCCAACCTTATTTATATAAATTTCATGCTGTATATGAGTCTAGGCCTCGTAGTATTTTTTTTTTTGTAAGTGAGTTTAATAACCTGTATTGCTAAAGGGGGGTTATGATACAAAAAAGGGGAACTCCCTGGTCTGCCAAAAAGGAAACCAGGCCAGAGGTTCCTGAGTTGCATTTTCTGAAATAGGAAAGGGGTAGGACTAGACTTCCACCATGGGAAACCAAACCAATCCTACCAAATCCATTTTTTGACAGTATAAACACAACAAACATGAAAAGGATAACCAAAATAACAGTAACAAAAGCTGAGATTGATACAGGAATGACCCAAATGACTTGACAATAGACTGACCAGACACTAGTCCAGGATGATGATATGTTTCTTTCCTTCATCCACCTGGCCCTTGTTCTCCTCCTTTTAGAGGACCGTGTGAGTCTTTCTGATATGTGATGGCACTCCTTTCCCATGATCTGGGATGATATCCATGTGATGGACATAGTGTAGGTAGAGGTGGAATTGAGTAACCAACCACTCCATCTTGGCTTTGTGGTCTGTCTCGACCTCATTTAGCAGTTTGGTAATGGTTTCTAGACTGCTGAGGTGCCTAAAGACTTCGTTCAACAGTTTCTTGTGTTCTTTGTTGTTCTCCCGTCTGGCGTCCTCCCTCTCCGAGATCACTTTTACAATCAACATCTTTTGTTTCCATGCCATCTCCACCGTTTTGTGGTAGAGAGTTTCCCTGGGCTGTGTGGCTCCAAGGTTAGTTACCGAGTCCATTTTTTGAGCCAAAGAATCCCATGTTTTTCCCTTGCTCTTTTTGTTGATTTCCTTCTCCAGCCGGGCGATGGTTTCCTTTGATTTCGGTGCAACCAGAGTATGAAAGGCGCCCTTCGCATATTTTTCCGCCTGCTCCATCCTTGAAACCCACCGAGGATTGTTTGGAGTTCCCTTCCCCTAGGGGTTTATTTTGTTGTTCGTTTGCTTCATACGCACCATCCTGTCTGGCCCGTGGCTGCACCTTTGCTGCATTCTCAACCTGTTCCTGTCTAACCGGGGGGTTCCTCCTTTCCCTGCCCTTGTGTCTTTTGGTATCCTCTACAATTTCACTCTTCTGTTTTCCTTTCTTCCTACTATTTGTTCTCTTATTGAACTTTCCCTTCTGTGGGATCGTCCTTCCAATCATGGTCTGCCCGTAGAGGTGAAAATTTTTGTCCTTTTTCCCTGTCATGGTACGTATGATCATGATGACTCGACCATTATTCATGTACTGACCCTTGCCCCTTCTCGCTTGATATCCTACTGAAAAATACCCGTACCTGGTCCTTGGAATGGTGGATCGATACTGGTCCATGTTAATCCCTCTTGCCTTACATCATTAACTGCCTGATGTTTGATGTCGATACTTTCCCATGGGATTTCCCCACAAATATTACTATTGACACAACCTTGTTTCCGTACCCTCGCCTGTTGTATAGTTTGATCTGGAATTGTGATTGGTAGTCAAGTTTTGGGCAGTCATATCATACCTGGGTCCTTCAATCCTTTCACTAGGCCTTTCGCTGCCCTCCTTGATGTGACCTTCCTTTCTTAAGCTGCTATCTTGTTCTTTTGTTGCTAGTTGGGTGTAGTCCGTTCTAAATTATCCTTGTGGGATGTTGATCCAGGTAGTATTTAGTTCGGATCCTTCCTTGCTAGCCCCCTCGTTGGTAATTCTATCCACTAGGCCATTTGCTGATCTGTGTACCCAACACAACTCCACAGTGTTAATCGTTTTCATATGCTTCTGGATTTTTTGTAGGGAGTGTGCCAAGCACCAGTGTTTTTGAACCTTGCCCACTCTGGTGCCATTTTGGATTCTCTTCATTGTGTTTATGACCAAGGTGGAGTCACCTTCCACAATATTGTTGGTCATCCTTTCTCGGCTTAAAATTTCGAGAATGAGCTCCATGGCTCCAAATTCTGCTGCGTTGTTGGTTGAGTTTCTCAAGCTCCCAGCGTAAAATTGGATTATGTTACCCCCACTATCTTTGATCACCCCTCCCATTCCTATCCTTCATGGGTTTCCTTTTGCCGCCCCGTCAAAATTTAACTTGAGGAACCCTGCCGGTTGAGGTGTCCAGTTGTGCTCTCCTAATTGGAGTTGCGGTGGTCGCCCTACCTGTGTGCTGTTGCGCCCATATTTTAGGTTAAAGGTTTCCAGGATCCGGGAGTCCTGGCCTATGAGTTGTGCTCTTTCATTCTGGAAGTTGTGGCTCTGCACCTTTTCTCGGATTTGTGAGATTATTGCTTCCTTGATTTTCCCTTTCGGGAGGCTTTCATTCCTAAAGATGAGCCGACTCCTTTCTTTCCATATTTCCCATATGATCAGCCCTGGTATGAGGTTCCAACAGAGGTTTACCATTTCATTTTCGCTGTAACTCTCATTCAATTTATTGATGGTTACGTTGATGTTACCTCGAGTTCTATTGGACTGGCGGAAGATACCTGCCGCCCACTCCCATATCTCTGCTGTTTAATTTCATTCATCGGGGAGGTGATTAGTTGTTTCTTCTTTCACTTGACAGAGGTGGCATCATGATGTGCCTATGCAACCTCTTTTCCTTAGGTTTTCCCAGGTTAGAATTCGGTTGTGGAGTACTAGCCATTTGAACATTTTAATTTTTAGCCACTGGGGGCTACCCCAAATCTTTCCCCACTGTTGTGCCGGGTCTTCTTGGTCTTGGTCCGTGATGTAAGTCCGGGCTTCTTTTAAGTTGAATTCCCCTCCATTTTTCCTGCCCCATCTTAGTTGGTCCTCTTCTTCTGAGACTACTATTTTCCTTTTCCTAATTTCTTCCTCCACCTCTTTTGTTATTGTTGCGATCCGATCTCTGTTTTGTGGATTGAGTTTGTCCCAGATCTTCCATCTGTATCGGTCATTTTCTTGTTTCCAGTAGTGATGAATTTTCATTTTTCCTTGCGCAATCATCTCCTGTTAAAGTTCTTCCCTGTCCGGATTTTCCATTTTGGGTCCCTGTTGCCACACGTCCTTCCAGAATTTGGTTGTTTTACCATTCCTCACTTCCCGAAAGCTATGTTTATGTATCCAGGTTTTTTTTTGCCAGGCTAGATTCCAGATGGCTAATCCTTCTCTTGTGCTCATAAAATGAGTTTGATCCTAGTCGTTGATGTCTGGGGCATACTTGGCCTTCCAAAGGGTTTCCCACGATGTTGAATTTTCTTTGACCCATCTCCACCAGAGTTTCTCCCTGTAGGATTTGTTGGTTACTTGTGGGTCTTGTAACCCCAGGCCTCCTTTTCATTTTGGTTTGCAAGCCTTCTCCTAGACCACAAGGGCCCATTTTTTCTTACTTTCTTCTCCTCTCCATAGGAAGTCCCTTTGGATGGATCTTATTTTTTGGAGTATTTCTTTGGGAGTGAGAAACAATGACATCATATAGGTCAGGATTGCTTGCAGAACTGCTTTGGTTAGGACAAGTCTCCCCGCAAGGTTGAGGGACCTGTAAGTCCAATTTTCACCCTATCCTGTAGCTTGTTGATCACTTGTTCCCATGTTTCCATTTTGCATGCTCTGTCCGTCAGGGGAATTCCTAAGTATTTCATTGGGAGAGTTTTACATTCAAACCAAAAAATATTTGCCAGGTTCCTTTGAATTGTCGGGTTGGTATTGAAGAAATATATCATGGATTTGGAGTGATTGATCTTCTCTCCCGAGGCTTCCCCAAAATCTTCTAAGATTCTTTTATATTATTTCGCTTCCTTGACTATGGGTGTGCCATGTAGTAAGGTGTCATCAAAGAATTGTTAATGCGTGGAGGTAGGGAAATTTTTGAAAGGTTTGATGCCTGTTATTTCTCCTGCTGCAGTTGCACTTTTTATGCTTCTACTGAGTCCTTCCATCATCATAATGAACAAAAAAGGTTATAGCAGGTCTCCTTGTCTGATGCCTCTTGAAGGCCAGAAGGGTTTGGCTGGGGCTCCATTGATTAACAATGAGTCACTGGTCATTGAAACTAGGCTGAAAATCCAGTTGATCCAGTATTGTTCAAAGCCAAAAGCTTCCAGAGTCTTGACCATATAGTTCCAGTTAATTTTTTCATAAGCCTTTGCTAGGTAAAGCTAGATTATCATCCCCCCTCTCCTCTAGGCTTTCAATGTGTGTATCAACTCATGGGCATGGATGATGTTGTCCAAAATATGTTTCCCTTCTACAAAACCCACATGTTCCTGGGAAATTAGTGAGGGTAGGAGAGGTTTCAGTATGTTAGCTATGTCTTTGGAGATTATCTTGTAAACCACATTTCATAATGCTATTGGTCTGTAGCGGTCTGGGTTTCTCACTTCATTTTCTTTGGGGATTAGAGTAATCATTGTGGCATTTAGCGCTTTCAAAATGGAGGTTGAGTGTCTGGAGTCTTCCACCACCCCATAGATGTCATGTTTGACCAATTCCCAGTAGGCTTTGGATAATTCCACTGTGAAGCCATATGGACCTAGGGCCTTTCCATTGGGCATATCCTGGACCACTTGGTCAATTTCCTCCTTAGCGATGGGTTTGTTTAGGTTGATATTTTGTTCCTCGGTAACTAGCCTGGGGATGTGCCGAGTTATCCTTTGTATGGCCTCCATTCGATCTTGGTTGGGTTCCTGGGCTATCCCATGGAAGTGGTTTACCAATATATTTTCGATCTCCTTATGGGACTCTCTCTCAATCCCATCCTGATCCCAAATTTTTAGGATTTTGTTGTGGGTTCTTCTAGCAATGGTGGTTCTATGAAAGAACATTGTATTCTGCTCTCCTTCCTTTAGCCACCTGATTCTGGAATTTTTGCACCATAGAGTCTCCTGGCATCTTGCTTCTCATTCCTAGGTCAGTTGGATATCTTCATTTTTTCGATCCTCTGTATAGCCCACATCTATGCATATTTCCTGGAGGTTTCTCATTATGTCTTCAATAATTCTTTTTTCTTGGTTTATGTTTCCAAATATTTCCTTGTTCCACTCCTTGAGTTTATGTTTGATGTACCTGATTTTATTATAAAGGTTGAACATCCTTGTCCCTTGTTTAGGTTGTGGCTCTCGCCACCATTGGCTGATGTTCTCCTTGAAGGTGGGATGTTCAATCCAAAATTTATCGAATTTGAAAGGTCTATTTTTCGGGGTGGTTTGGAAGTTTGCTTCCAATTGGACTGGCCAATGGTATGAACCCACCCAAGGAAGGATGCTGTAGTATAAAGTTAAACCCTGTAGGATGATGGATTCCGAAACTAGGAATTAGTCTAGCCTCATCGCTATTTGATGTTGATTTATCTGTTTGTTGTTCCATGTGAACTGTCCATTACTGGTTTTGATGTCCACCATCTCCACTATGTCAATGCAAGATGAAAAGTCTTCCACATCTCTATCCAGTCTCTCAGTGCCTCCTTTTTTCTCTACAAGTCTCGTGATGACATTGAAGTCCCCGACCAGGATCCAATTGAGGTTGTTGTAACAGGATTTTAGGTTTTCTAGGTCTAGGAGCATTCTTCTCTTTTCTTCCAACATCTGGGGACCATACACATTAGTGCATATAATCACCTCTGTGTTACCTATGATTTGCATGTTAAATAAAAGTGTGTATTTGGTGGCTTCAGATTCTATTATATTCATCACTTGTGGGTTCCACAGAGTGAGAATATCACCTGCCATCTACTGTCCTTTGAAAACCAACATCTTGTACTTGCTCCATTGTCTTTTGTTGATTGTTTCCATTCTATCTACAATACACTTTGTCTCTTAGATGAAACAAAGGTCTGGTTGTTCCTTCCTTAGTCTGTTTTTAAGGATTCATTGTTTTCGTGGGTTGTTTAGGCCTCTAATATTCCATGTTATAATATTCATTTAAACATGTGAGGGGGGAGTTGGGAAAGAGATTCTTGATCTTACCTGAATTTTTCAGCAGAGCTCCTAGTTCTTGTAGGGCTATGCTATTTGATTTCTTTCCTTTCTTCCTTCACGTCTGCTTGGGTGTGAGCTGTGGTTGTCACTCACTTGCTTTGATTCCTACATGTCCCATCTCCCCGTGTATGCACTTGAGCCCTCTAGATTTTTCTTCCTCCCTTAGGAGGAATAGGTATTTGATACGATCTAGTTGTTCCATTGGTACATTGTCTATGCCCTGCCTTTTCCATTGCTCTAGTATGTTCGGGAGATCTATTCCTTCTCTTTCCACAATATCTATGAGGTCAAGATATTCCGTGCCTACCTCGCTTGGTGTCATTTTCGCATCTCCATCTGCCTCCGACATGGGTGTGTTGGCATCTCTGGTTTCTCCATCCATAGGAGTTGCGCTACCCCCCTGCTCCATCTTATTGCTTGGATTGTTTGTGTTCTCATTTGTGGCTTGGTCCTTAGATTCTTTGGATTTTTCCTTTTCCTTTCCTCCTTCTTCCCCTTTGTATGTTTTGTCATGCCCTTCCGTTCTAGTCCTGGCTTTCGGATTGCTTCCCGTTGGGGTTTTACTTGGTTTCTTGTTTGCTCAGTTTCAGTGGTTCGGCTGGATAAAGCCATCCTCATCCTGCTGTATTTTGGTGTTTTCGCTTCTTGATTTTTATTGAGAGGGAATTCTATGAATAGGTGTCCATGTTCATGGAATATTCTGCATATGAATGGGATTTTCTCGTAATCGATGCTTTGTATCCATTCCTCATCCCTGAATTCGAGGCTTATGGATTTTGGGAGTGCCCCCAAAACATCCATCTCTATGCAGATCCTTGCATAGGAGGTATATCTCCCTTTTAGGGTTGCTTCCAATGTCTTCACATATTTTCCAATTTTGTTCTCGATTTATTCGAAGGTGGAGGGTAGCCAATAGTCTAGTGGTAGAGTGTACAATCACAACCAGACGGGTACATTCTTGAAGGTTCATTTCTCTGGGGAGAAGTTTTCCTTCCATGGCCGCAGTACAGTCCTACTGAGGTGTGGAAGTATGGCCCCCCATCAAAGAATTTATCCCTGTCATCCAGATTCATGAATACTACTGTGAAGAATCCTTTTGAACCCAGGTGGATTTCCACTTCCCCGCTTGGCTTCCAATGATATTTTATCCAGTTGTGCAATGTTCTTTTTGTCAGCCACAAACCCATGAACTTGCAAATTAGTGCATGCGTCTTCATCTAGTCTCGGAAGAGTTGTGTTTGTGGGTCTTCCAGTATCGCCTTGGGTATCAATGTCATTTTAGGTTTACATGGGTTGTACCCTTCAACCCTATTGGGGTTTTCTGGTTCTTGCACTTCATTATGGGTTTCTCTGACTTCTTCCCCCATGCGATCCCTTTTTTCCGGGTTTCTTTCCTGATTTTTTTTTCGGTCTTGAACTCGAGGTGCTCGTCACTGGTTCCTTGAAACCTCAGCCTCGTGGGCATTTCCCCCTGTCCACCACTACCTGCTTGTATGAGGGGGTTCCATTACCACCCCCTTTGGTAACCATGCTGTGCTTTGCTGTGTCTGCGACAATCAAAACCTAGATTTCTCCTTTCCTACGGTGTGTCGTCTCCTTTCTTCAATTTCAAGATGTTACAAGGAACTTAGTTGGACATTAAGGTTTCCAAGACAATCCTGCATCGAAAACCTAGGCCTTGTAGTGTTATTATTACTTTAAACAATAAATTATACAGGATAGACGAGGTAGTGCATCCTAGTGCTATTTCCTTGATCTCTGCCAAGAAATCCAGGAAGGTCATCTCTCAGACTAGGAAATTTGTCTTCTTCGTGATTCTCTGTCAGAGTAAGCGAAAGATCACAACCACATCTAGGACCTCTGCAGTCGATCTCTCCTCACAACAGAAGCAAGTGGATAAGGTCATGGAAGAATACTTAGATATCTTCTCCTCTCCTACCAGGTTACCTCTACACTGCGAGGTCAAGAATCCAATCGATATGACCCTAGGTGCATCTCTACCCAATGGGTCAGTCTACTGCCGCTCTCTGTTAGAAAAAAAGGAGATCAAGAGGCAGATCCAAGAAGTGCTCAACAAGGGGAAAATGTGTCCCAACTCATCACCTTGTGGGATCCCAATCGGACTGGTGCAGAAGAAATACAGGACCTGGCGACTCTGTATTGATTACCGAGCCCTGAATAAAATCACAGTCTGGAACCGGTACTTGATTCCCTGAATTGAATACCCCCTTGATCAAATCACAAGGGCCAAATACTTTAGTAATATTGATCTGAAGCCTGGCCACCACCAGGTCCTAATATAAGATACATATGTATGGAAGACCACCTTCAAGTAAAAATAAGGTCTTTTTGAATGGTTGGTTATGCCCTTTGGTTTGACAAATGCTCCAACAAATTTTATGAGGATGATGGATGATATCCTGCGACCTTTCACCAATACTTTTGTAGTGGTGTATCCTGATGACATCCTCATCTACAACAGTAATTGGGCGAAACATTTGCAACATATTCAGGAGGTTCCGCACACCCTTGGCAGCACAAACTATATGAAAACTTGGAAAAATGCTCCTTTGGCATAGACATGGTCCATTACTTAGGCTACATCATTGATCAACATGGTGTGCATGTGTATCCAACCAAGATGGAGGTCATCCATGGCTGGCCAACCCCAACCACACTCATTGAGCTTCAGAGCTTCTTGGGCCTTGCCAATTTCTATTGCAGGTTCATGTTGGGATTCTCTCATATCGCATGGGCCCTCAACCAAGTAACCAAGGGTGGCCATAAGGAAAAATTTGTGTGGGTCCTGTCCCAACAACAAGCCTTCGATGAATTGAAGAAAAATTTGTGCTCATCCCCAATAATTTCATTACCGTACCTGCAAAATCCATTTGAGGTCGAGACAAAATCTTCAGACTATGCTGTGGGTGCCGTTCTCACTCAACACGGCCACCCCGTGGCGTATTATAGTGAGACACTATCAAATGTTGTCTGTAAGTACCCTAATTATGACAGAGAAATGTACTCCATTGTACAAGCCTTCCGCCAGTGGAGACATTACATTCTGGGGAAGGCGACACTCATCCACACTGATCATAAGCCACTACAGTTCATGCGAACCCAAGGAAAATTGCAGAATGACAACCATCAGAAGTGGTCCACATAATTACAATAGTTCCACCTCAACATCAAGTATAAAACATGAAGTACAAACCAAGTTTCTGATTTCCTCAACCAACCTCCAGTCACGACACTCACCACGGTGTTAGACTCTTACAACCATGAGACCTTCGAATGGCCCCACCTCTATGAGACAGACCCTGACTTCTCTACCACCTACCAAATGTTGGGAGCAAACTCAACGATCACTAATTTCCATCTTCAAGACGAGATGTTGTGCTTTCTAGGCCATCTTTGTGTTTCATCAAGCGAGTGTGTGAAGCTGATTTGGGAAGCTCACTACAATAGGGTGGAAAGACACTTTGGGGTCGAAAATACAGTGACAGTGCTACAGAAAAAATTCTACTGGCCGAAACTTCGACAAGATGTCGACAAGTATATCAGGTCCTGCATCGCTTCCAAACCGACCACTAAGAAATAGGTCCTGTACACCCCTCTTCCTACTCCTAACAAGCCATGGGATTCCATATCAATGGACTACATGTCTGACCTCCCATCCACCAAGAGGCAAAATCACTGTGTTTTTGTGGTTGTTGATAGCTTTTTCAAGATGGTGATTCTGGCCTCCTACAAGAAGAAAATCACTGTAGAGGCCACTGCCAAGATCTTCTTTGAATGCGTCTGGGTACACTTTGGGATCCCACAAACCATTGTCTCATATCAAGACATTTGGTTCCTCAACATATGCTGGTCGAGCCTCTGGTCATTGCTGGATAGAAAACTCAGCAAATCCACTGCCTTCCACCCCCAGACAGATGGCCAAACTGAGCTCGTCAATCGGATGATCGTACATATCCTTTGCATGTACAATTCCAAGCACCCCTGCACATGGGATGAGAGTCTTCCCTATGTACAACATAGCTACAACTGAGCCCTGCATAGCTCAACTGGCCACAACCCCTTTCAGGTGGGGTTGGGATTCTAGCCATTGGGCCCCATGGATGTTTCACTACCCCTGGAAACCACCTCAGCTGAATCGTTTCCTGCTCCACCAGAAGCTAACAAAGCCACCCAGTTCATTGAGTGGGTCCATCACTTCTACCAATAGGTTTAGGATATTTTATAGAAGTCCAATGCCAAGTACAAGCAACACCATGATCAACACCGAGTGCCACATAAGTTTCAGGTGGGAGAAAAAGTTTGGTTGCACTTGCAGAAATAACGCCTTACATGGCCCCATTGGAAGCTTCGCCCACTCTCGTATGGGCCATACACCATCACCAAGGCTGTGGGTGACAATGCTTTTACACTCAACATTTCCCTTTTCCTTGTCTTTCACCCAGTCTTCAATGTGGCTCTCCTTTGGCCATATTTCCCACCATTATTGGACACCTGAGAGATAGTAGAGCAATTGAAACCAAAAAATCTCAACCCTGACTGGATACAATAGGAATCCAGTGATTATATTGTGGACACATAGATCAAGGGAACCCAACCAAATGATCCAACTTTATCGAGTTGTCAAAGTAGGGAAACTCCTACACCAAGGCAAGTGGCTCACCCAAGGCCAAATTCAACAAAAATTTCCTCATCTGATGGGGGAACTCAATGCAATGGAGACCATTGCTTCCTAAAGGGGGAGGATTGATCCATATGGATGTCGATGGCCTCCCACCTATTCCAACTGGTTAATTTTGGCAGTTTTCTAGTTTGGAATTTTTTTTCCTAGTTTTCAGGTCCTTGACTTGCGGGGTTGTTTTGAGGCCCTAAACAACATTTTTAGGGCTCGCCACGATCGTAATTGACCTTTGATTGATAGCAACCAAATGTGTATTCCTCGGATATACCTTTCC
>SNQJ01S0069198.1:0-16268 GCA_010110895.2 Picea sitchensis | reverse complement strand
GATTATATTGTGGACACATAGATCAAGGGAACCCAACCAAATGATCCAACTTTATCGAGTTGTCAAAGTAGGGAAACTCCTACACCAAGGCAAGTGGCTCACCCAAGGCCAAATTCAACAAAAATTTCCTCATCTGATGGGGGAACTCAATGCAATGGAGACCATTGCTTCCTAAGGGGGGAGGATTGATCCATATGGATGTCTATGGCCTCCCACCTATTCCAACTGGTTAATTTTGGCAATTTTCTAGTTTGGCAATTTTTTACCTAGTTTTCAGGTCCTTGACTTGCGGGGTTGTTTTGAGGCCCTAAACAACATTTTTAGGGCTCGCCACGATCGTAATTGACCTTTGATTGATAGAAACCAAATGTGTATTCCTCGGATATACCTTTCCAATGGTCTATTGTGTGCCGAAAACGAAGATCGTATGCAAAAGTCACGACCCCGAGAAGTTGATGTACTAAATTACCCAAACGGGGCCCACATGACTTTTGGCGCTTCATCTCCTAGGGTTAGGTTTTTGGATGTGTATGGATTTTGACATTCTTGTTTATTGTAAAAGGCCTTCAGAGCCTCGTTGTAATCATCTTCTTGCGAATGAGCACAACCATCACATCTCTTCTTAGAGATAATCCGCCACCATTCCAGAAAGCTTGTTTTCCGCTACATTTTATAGTTTCAGCTTATTTCCTTATTGAATAGAAAACCAATTTTACTGTATCTCTGTTATTATGCGTTAATCATATTTTAATAATCTATATTCATTTGGTTCTACTCATAAAATCTGGATCAACAAACTTCCATTTGTCACATAAAATATACCTGTAATTTAACTCAGAAGAAGGTCAATTTCTTTCTTGCTGTGGCAACCCTAGTAGGGCTACTCCGGGTGCGGTTTGTTGTTAAGACCCTAGACAGGGGTATGGCCAGGAATAGAGGTCCGTGGAAGCCCTAAAATTCATCACAGGAATGTTAAGGGACTCAACCCTTCTCTTCTGCCAACAACATGGCTCTAACAATCCTTAATTTTCGTGCAATTGGTAATTGGTCATCTTCAAGACCTGCTCTGAAACCATGCTGAATTTCTAAATGCTAGTTCAAAATTGTAGTAAATAACTAGGATCTCAAGAAGATTAACCAAGCACAAATTAAAAAACAAGATTATGGGTCTGCTTGTTTTTCCATAGGCAATGCTATTTCATTTCCACTCAACCATAGGCATCCTCAAGTGCCACCCTCAAGCAGAGCATAGTAGTTTACCTGGGAAACCCTTCTACATAAGGGGAGAAAATACAACACCTTCTTATAGAGAAAATCCATGCCAAATACAGAATAACCAAGCTCTATTCACTAGAGAAAAAACAACAAGAAATAGTCCAACCATAACTCAACAATGTAAACCCTAGCCAAAGTGCTAGAGCATTAGTCCACCTCTAGCGTACCACCATGACTAAGAGATAAACACCAACTAGACATGTGCCTCCCTCTAGCAGCTACTGCTCACACACTTAGAATTGTGATGCAATTTCAAAGTGGAGAGTGCATGTTAAATGAGAAGGGAACCTCCCTTATTTATACTAAGATGACCAGTGAAAATTTTCCAGTGGGGCCGACTTGTCCTTTCTGGAAAATATATTTTACTTTATCGTTTCTGGCAGGCCGAATTGACTTCTGGAGAAATATAAATATTCTGGGACTTCTTTAATTCTTTCAGTGGTTTTACTTTTACGTCTTGGAATATTATTCTGTATGAAGGGTTGTTCCAGAGGTGAATACCTCCCACAACTACCAAAAACATCAACAAAGACTAGTGGTGTGCAAGTTTGGAGAGGGAGTGCAGCCACAACTACTGCAACTGAGATTTTGGATTTTGGTTGGACTTTCTCTTGGTTATGGTTTGTGATTCCTTCTTGGTATTTGGTTATTCTTTCTTGGTGCGCTATCCTTGGATAAAGGTGCACTACCTTGGTTGGCTATTGGTTTGCTTCCAGAGTTATTTTGTTTTTCAAGGTTAAGGTGCTAGAGTGTGGCCTTTGTGCCTATGGTTGGGTGACAATATTTCTATATTGTCTATGGAAAAACAAGCACATCTCGTTATTTCTAACATCTCTCTCATTGCTTCTATACCATAGCTTTAAATTCTTGGATTTTGGAAAATGAATACAAATTTTTAACTTGTGAAATATAGCCACATTTTCTTGAATGGTCATCTACAAATATAAAAAAGAACCTTACACTAAAAAATGTTATTGTCTTCATTGGTCCACACATATCTACATGAGTTAATTCAAGAAGTGCTTTGGATTCCAAATTCGTTCCTTCATCAAAGAATTTCAATGCTGCTTCCCTGCATGCAATACATGCACCACACACAATGTCTTGCTTTTTCCAAGTATTCGGGAGGCGATTAGCATCATTTTTTTATTAGTAAAAAAATAAAGATAATGCAAACTGAGATGGACATACCTCTAGTGCCAAAGTAAACATCTATCCTTCCCACTACTAGCCATCAAGACATGTTCCTGAACTATATTAACACCCACCAAGTGGAATATCCCATGATCTTCAACACCCATACCAACTATTTTCTTGCTATGTTTATTACCAATACGACACATGTTGTTGCTAAAGATCACATCAAGATGAGGATTATGCTTCATAATTTCATTGATAAAATAAGATCCTTATTCAATCCGGGGACAAAGAATACATTAAGGAAGAACAACCTTTTATCATGCATTTTTATCTACACATTTCCTTTTCCAGTGATTTTATATTCTTCCCCGCTACCAAAAATCATAGAATATGAACTTGTCTTATCTACTTTAAAATCAAAACACCAACCCTTTCTATTAGTGAAATGATGAGAAGCACCAAAGTCAATATATAAATGAGTTTTGTTTACGTGAGTCTCCTTATTTCTCGACATAACAACATAACACTCATCCTCATTATGCTCATCCACTTGAGCTTGATTTTGGTCAATTGGACTAGCCCCTAACTTGTGATTTTCATCCCTCAATTTCTTAAAAAAAAATTTGATTTTATGACCAAGTTTTCCACAACAAAGCATTAAAATATATTTTTGTTTTTCAAATTACTTGAATAATTTGTCTTGTCGTATTCATTTTGCCCACTTCTAGTCTTTATACCCTTTCATTTTCCTTTGAAATTCTGTTGGCCCTTAGTTATGGAAGTAAGTGAAGATCGAGGAAGAAAAGGAAGAATGTGAACTGCGCGGAAGACACAGTGACTATTACTGGGTTGAAGTGAGCAAAGAGAAGAAAACATGGAGCAAAGTCCAAGAAAGAAAGATGTTGGATGAGGAGATGAAGGATGATAGAAAAATAAGGATGAAGGATCATGGACAACTCAACAAGAGGAAAAATCCACCGTTGGATGCTTTGGAGCACTGCGTGAGAAGGAAGGAAAGACAAGCTGGCGAAGCCCTGAAAACGTGGGTCAAGTTGACCCAGGGTTTTGGATACCTAAGGTTTTGGTATCTAGGGTTTTGACACATAGGTTTTTTCCTAAGGATGTCGGTGAGTGATTGTAATGTATAAATAAGAACCTACATGAGGAAAGGAGGTCCAATCTAGTTGTCATTATTGTTACTATAGTTGGTGTTGTGATTATTGTTGTGTGATCGGGTGAGTAACACTGGGTGAGAGAGAAGCACTGAGTACAAGAGCCTTCTGTATTGTAAGATCTTCAGCTGGGTGCGAAGATCAACCCTGTAGTTGGGTGCACAGGGCGAGGAGAGATAGAGAGAAGAAGAAATAAGATCTGCTAGCTAAGAGCACAAACAATAATTGTATGCTTCATCCTTAATACATTATAAAGCACAGTTCTGTGGATGTATCCCTAGAGAGAGGGTGAACCACGTATATCTTGTCTTGTATGTGTGATTGATGCTATGTTCTTTTGCCTTGATATACTGTTGTTGCATTGCTATGGTAGATATGATAGATGTGTGGAATAGATCTAAGCTAATAAGTGATATATGCATGATGTAATGTTCTAGTTTTGGATCCACTTGATTGTTCCCTTGGTTGTAGACATATCTATCTTGCAATCCCCCGATATATGCTTTGGGTGAGACTACATGGTGTAGACCCCTCCCTAGACCCGCAGGTCGGGATCCACACATGATCTTTTCCTTTTGGCCCGAGAGCTCGATTGGCTCCTCTATTTCCCTTTCGGGAAATCTACCCACAACAACACCTTGAGAAAATTTCTCTCTTATTTTGGGATATCGGACTTCACGAATTCGTGAATCCTGTGGTCAAGCACCTTACCTTTCTGACCACCGAAACCCGAAATATTCAATCACTTGATCTTCTTGATGTCAATTTTGGCTTTTCGGCTTTCACGAATTCAGGAGTTGCGATGTCATGCAACTATTCCCCTCGACTCCTGAACTTCTGATTCCTGATCTGCCGAAATACAGAAGTCCCGGTCTCCCTTTTCTCTTCGCGATTTTGGGGTTTCAACCACCGAAATGTGTTTTTACTATACCCTCAGGATTCCCGAAGCTACGAATCTCAAAATTCTGAAACTCTAAGGTTCCGCTTCCAAGGAGATCAACGACTGTGAACTCTCCCTTGATCCAATAGTCAATACAATTTCGCGTACCGGGAATTCAGTATGCTAACATTTGAATTCTTTGTCCTTTCCACCTTTCGATCCATGAAGTTTCGAAATACCGAAATGGTACTTCTCCTTGCTGTTTTCGAAAAACCTCGACAAGAATCCTTTCGGACTTTGGGTACTTGATGTGTCAAGACCCAAACTTGCAACTCAGACTTCCGAAGTCCGAAACTCCAAAAAAAAATCTGATGGCCCCAAAAATCTTGATCAACGGTTGACATTAATTTAGGCTATCCAAAGGATGGCTCTGTCTTGATCGTTATCCCTCTCACAACTTCTGCATATCCAACGATCCCCGCTGTTTCGGGATTCCTCCTCGAAGAATTTCGACCGTCCAAACTCTTCCTCAAAGAACTTCTGCTCTGAGTCACCTCAGTATTCCTCCTCACTATGACTTGGCCTTTTCACAATGAACAAAACCCCTCTTCTTCTCTTCACACCTTGAAGACACTAATTCTCCTGAGCTTCCTTTCACTAAATCAAATCTCCTATGAGATTTCTGCACACACTCCTTGTGACACTCTTCAAATACGTCTAAGTATTTGAATCCTTTGACTCTGTGAAACTCCTTGCGACAACAGTCTTCAAACCTCTCCTTGGTTGACAAGTTCTGAACTTCCAACCAGCCTGTGCACACCTTGCACGGCTTCTGTGCCTGACTTGCACTTCTGCGGAAGATGAGAACAATGGTATCCCTCCTAAGCTTTCAAAGGTGAACTCTGAACCCATCGACACACTCCTTGCAGACGTTTCGTTGCACTCCTTGCAGTAACTCTTGCTCAGATAGAGAAACAATTGAAACTCATTCCCTTACTCTCTCAGACTTCAAATACTTAACCCGAAATCATACATACATAGCATAAAAGAAAATGTACAACAGAAATAGTAAAACAACCATGAGCATAACATTCAACATGTATACACATAAAGTATTTGAACACCATGAGTCTGAATCAAAGCTTCATATATATTAATTTCAGAACTTCTGTACATGGGTTCTTCTCCATATCTCTTTGCTTCTTCTCTCCTCTATGCTCTATTCCTTCTTCTTGATAATGTTAATGTTACAAAAGATACAAGATGAGGGTGTCTATAGTCGGTTTTCCCTCCTACGCTCTAAAATTTCTAATCTTCATTTAAATCTACCTACTTACATTAATTATGTATAAATGCCTTCACCTACTACAGATGAGAGTGGATCGCTCAAGATCTGTTTACAATATCTAAGTGTGATTCCTCTTAACTATTACATTAATGTTTCAAAACATTTCAAAAAAAAAATGTGCGCTAGTGCTTTCCAGCTGTCTTCCGCATTCGCGCTTGCTTGCTGCTTACGATGCTCCTGCATCATACTCCCTCACTTGAAAATTTTAATGAAATCCTGTTCATGAGCTCTTGCACCGTCTGTCCATGCTTTTGAATTTTTGTTTTATTCTCCCAGTTGGCATCTTCAACTGGATGTCCCTTCCATTTGACCAAGTATTCGAAATACTCTTTTCTCCTGGTCCTCTTGTTGACTCTCTTGTCAAGTATACTCTCCATCTGTGGCTTTTCAGCTACATGCATTTGTTTAGCCCACTAAACCTCTATCTGTTCATTGTCTTCTCCTGCTTCTTCAACTCTGTAAGGGTACAAATATGAGATGTTGAATATTGGAGAAATTCCGACCCCATCGGGTAATTCAATCTCATATGCATTTGTCCCAAATTTCCTTATGATCTTACATGGTCCAATCTTCTTCATTTTTAGTTTGTTATATGTTCCTCTTGGGAACCTTTCCTTTCTCAGATGTGCAAGAATCAAATCACCAACTTCAAATTGAATTTTTATTCTGTGTTGATCTGCTCTGCGCTTGTACTCTTGGCTCGAGTTCTGCAATCGCTCCTTCACTTGGCTGTGAAGTTCTTTCATTACCTTTGTAAAATATTCCACACTAGCACTTCTAGTGTCATCCTGTTCTGAATCCTTTAGTTTAGAAACTCCCCTGGGTTGCATTCCATAAACAATCTGGAATGGACTCTGCCTCGTGCTCCTATTGATCGAATCATTGTAAGCAAATTCCGCCTATGGTAGAATGTGATCCCACTGACTGTGGTGTTCAATCACTAGGATCCTTAGTAAATATCCCAAGCTTCTCATGTTTACAACTTCTGTTTGCCCATCCGTATGAGGATGATATGCTGAGCTAAATGGCAATTTTTTTCTCAGCTTCTTCCATAAAGTCTCCAAAAATGCCCAAGGAACTTAGTGTCTCGATCTGAAACTATTCTCCTTGGTAAGCCGTGAAGTCTGACAACTTCTTTGAAAAACAGGTTGGCGATATGAGTCGCGTCACTGGTTTTCTGACATGGTATAAAGTGTGCCATTTTAGAAAATTTGTCTACCACCACAAAGATTGAATCAAACCCTCTTTGCATTCTTGGTAGCCCTAACACAAAATCCATGCTCACTGCATCCCACGACCTCTCCAGTATGGGTAATGGCTGATATAACCCTGTGTTATGTTTCCTTCCTTTAGTGTGTTGACAAATTCTACATTTGTCCACAAATATTTTGACGTCTGCTCTCATTCCTGGCCAAAAATATGAGCCGTTCAACTTTGAAAACGTCTTATCATGACCGAAGTGTCCAACCAATCCTCCACTGTGATTTTCCTTCAACAGATTCTCCCTCATGGAGCATTTTGGAACAAATAATTGATTACCTCTGAATAATAATCCATCCTGGATCATATATTCAATCCATTGACTTCTATCTCTGAGAACTAGATTCTCAAATGCCTCATACGCCTCTTTGAAATCTGGATCATCTCTGTACATGCCCTTGAGATTATCAAAACCCAATGTCTTGACTCTGAACTCTTGCAGAAGCAAACATTTCTTGCTCAAAGCATCAACAACTTTGTTAGCAGTTCCAGAAATATGTTTAATTACAAAATTAAAATTCTACATGTATTCAACCCATTTAACATGTCTTTGGTTCAACTTCTCCTGTTGAGTTACAAATTGCAATGCATGATTGTCATTGTACAAAACTAACTCTTTAGGAACCAAGTAGTGCCTCCACTTCTTCAGTGCTTGTATGATTGCATAAAATTATTTGTCATATGTGGAGTACTTAACCTTCACCTCATTCAGTTTCTCACTGAAGTATGCGACTGGTCTATCATATTGGCTCAAGACCGCTCCAATTGCAAATCCACTAGCATCACATTTGACCTGAAACGTCATGTTGAAATCTGGCAACACCAAAATTGGTTGTTCAGTAATTTTCTTTTTCAACAAATTGAAACTTTTCTCTGCTTCTTCTATCCAGTGAAAAGATTTATGTATTTTCTTCACTGTGTCCATCATCGGTGCGCTAATTCCACTGAAATGCCTGATGAATTTTCTGTAGAAACTAGCCAATCCATGAAAACTTCGAACTTCAAAGATACTCTTTGGCGATGGCCAATTCTTAACCACCTCCACTTTATCTGGATCCATCTTCAACTTATCTGCATAAATAACAAACCCCAAATAAATGAGCTCTGTCTCCATGAATGATGATTTCTTCATATTTATCAACAACTTCTCTTGCTGTAGCCTCTTCATCACTGTAGCCAAATGCTTCAAGTGCTCTGTTTCTGTTCTACTAAAAATCATTATGTCGTCAAGATATACAATGATGAACTTTCCAATGAACTCCTTCATGACTTCATTCATCAACCTCATGAAAGTACTGGGCGCATTTGTTAAGCCAAATGGCATGACAAGCCATTCATACAACCCTTCATTTGTCTTGAATGCTTCCTTCCATTCATCACCTTCTCTCATTCGGATTTGATGATATCCACTTTTCAAATCAATCTTTGAAAAAAATTTCTCTCCACTCAAGCAATCCATCAAATCATCCATTCTTGGCAATGGAAATCTATACCTGATGGTAATCTTGTTGATCACTCTTGAGTCTGTACACATCCTCCAGCCTCCATATTTTTTTGGACTAAGCACCGTTGGAACAACGCATGGAATCAAGCTTTCTCTAACCAATCCTTTGTCCATTAAGTAATGGAATTGTCTTTTGACCTCCTCATTCTCCTAC
Source organism: Picea sitchensis (assembly GCA_010110895.2). Lineage (NCBI taxonomy): Eukaryota > Viridiplantae > Streptophyta > Pinopsida > Pinales > Pinaceae > Picea > Picea sitchensis. Next base: position 7,535 of record SNQJ01S0069198.1, on the reverse strand, counting down.
GGCGTCAATCTGTATGCGATTTTTTTGGTAAAATAGCTCCAGGTATAAGATCGATATGATGACTTATACTTCTAATAGGTGGAAACGAACGAGGTAGTTTGTCCACTACTATATCAACAAATTCTTCCAGTAGCTGCTGGATTTCCCCTGGTAAATCATCCACTCTTGTGCCGGTTAAAACAATTCTAGGCATCCTAACCACAATGAATTGTGGATCTTCCTTCTTCTTAACCTCCTTAAGAAGTTCCTTCCCACTCATGAGAAGTACAATGTTGCTTACTTCTGGTTTCACTTCTTTATCCTTAATCGGCAACAACATGTGAGTTCTCCCATTCTTCTCTAGGGTGTATGTGTTCTTTCTCCCATCATGAATCACATTCCTATCATATTGCCACGGTCTACCCAACAATAGATGACAAACATCCATGGGAATGGCATCACATAGTATTTCATCCTTATATCCTCCTATTTTAATTTCAACTAAACATTGTTTAGTGACATTTACTTGTTGTCCTTTTTGTAGCCATGAAACTCTGTATGGGCTTGGATGTTCAATAGTCTCCAACTCCAACTTTTCTACCATCTTTATAGAAATGAGATTGTTTGTGCTACCACTGCCCACGATGACCTTGCATACCCTGTCTTTGGTCTTGCAAGCAGTCCAAAAAAGTCTGTTCCTTTGGACTGGATTCTCCACCTCCTTTTCTGGCGTTAAGAGAACTTTTCTCATCATCAATGATCTTTTGCCTTCATAATATTCTACCTCAACATTCCGTCTTTGTGCTTCGGCAATGTGAGTTTCACCACCTTATTTCTTCTTATCTGGACATTCATAACACTTATGCCCATTCTTTCCGCATGTGAAACATTTTACTACTCCACCTCTGCCTCTTCCTCTTCCTCTAGCGCGGGGAAAAGTGTTATTATCAGCATATTGTCCTCTCTTTGAGCTTCCACCTCTCTTAGTCTGAGGTTGAGGTTTCTTCCATTCCTCTTTAGTTTTCTAATTCCTATCCTGGGCAACTGGTTTTCCTATGGCTTTACTTTTGCCTCAGCCTCTTTGACCCTGCTTTCGGCTCAACTTCTCTTCAACCTTTACAGCCATCTGATAAGCATATTCCACCGTTCAGATGGTCATCATGCTCATCTCATCTTGAATGTCATGTCGCAGACCATTCATGTACCTGGTAAAATTTTCATCATCGCTTTCCTGATGACCTGCTCTGATGTTCAGCCTATATAATTCTTCAGTGTACTCCTTCACTGACATCAGCGCCTGTCTCAAATTATGCATTCTTCGAAACAAAGTGATTTGATAATCCTTGGGTATAAATTTTTCTTTCATCTTCGCAATCATTCTATCCCAACTCTTGATTTTTTGCTTGCTTTTGCAGTGTCTGTCAGCTTGTAGTTCATCCCACCACAATGCTGCATGTCCTTTAAGTCTTGTGATAGTATGTTTGACCTTTTTGTCTTCCTCGACATCTTCATAGTAAAAATACATGTCCAAAGCTCTAATCCAGTCTAGAAGCTCTTCAACATCCAGGTTACCTTCATATACTGGAATGTCCATTTTTTCCCTGGCACCCATCCTTGCAACAACCCTGAGTAGGCATTTATTTGCTGCATCTTCAGCTGCAACTTCTTCTCCTTCATGTTCAGCTTCATTTTCACTTTCAGAATCACTGATATCCCCAGCACCGGCTACGCACCTCTGCGCTATTTACATAGCATCCATCCTAGCACGTAAGTCACACATCTCTTTCCCCTGGTGGATCAGGTAATTGCCTGCCCCTTCTTCTTGGCATTTCCCGTTCCTCTGGTGGATCGGGTGTTTGTCTGTTTCTTCTTCTCAACGACATGGCTATAAATATTTATTGCTCCCTCTGTCTAAAATATAAAAATAGAGAATGGCTCTGATACTAGATGGTGTAGACCCCTCCCTAGACCTGCAGGTCGGGATCCCCACATGATATTTTCCTTTCGTCCTGAGAGCTCGACTGGCTCCTCTATTTCCCTTTCGGGAAATCTACCCACAACAACACCTTGAGAAAATTTCTCTCTTATTTTAGGATATCGGACTTCACGAATTCACGAATCCTGTGGTCAAGCACCTTACCTCTTCGACCTACGAAACCCGAAATATTCAATCACTTGGTCTTCCTGATGTCAATTTCATCTTTTCGGCTTTCGCGAAATCAGGAGTTGCAATGTCATGCAACTCTTCCCCTCGACTCCCGAATTTCCGATTCTCGATCTGCCGAAATACATATGTCCCAGTCTCCCTTTTATCTTCATGATTTTAGGGTTTCAACCACCAAAATGTGCTTTTACTATACCTTCGGGATTCCCGAACCTTCGAATCCTAAAATTCTGAAACTCTAAGGTTCCGCTTCCAAGGAGATCAACGTATGTGAACTCTCCCTTGATCCAATGGTCAGCACAATTTTGCATACTAGGAATTCAATATGCTAACACTTGAATTCTTTGTCCTTTCCACCTTCCAATCCTCGAAGTTTCGAAATACCGAAATGGTACTTCTCCTTGCTGTTTTACACAAACCTCGACAAGAATCCTTTCAGACTTCGGGTACTTGATGTGTCAAGACCCAAACTTGCAACTCGGACTTCCGAAGTACGAAACTCCAAAAAACAATCTGACGGCCCTAGAAATCTCGATCAACGGTTGACGTTAATTTAGGCTATCCAAAGGATGGCTCTATCCTGACCGTTATCCCTCTCGCAGCTTCCACAGATCCAACGATCCCCGCTGTTTCAGGATTCCTCCTCGAAGAATTTTGACCGTCCAAAGTCTTCCTCAAAGAACTTCTTCTCTGAGTCACCTCAATAATCCTCCTCACTATGACTTGGCCTCTACACGATGACCAAAACCCCTCTTCTACTCTTCACACCTTGAAGACGCTAATTCTCCTGAGCTTCCTTTCACTAACTCAAATCTTCTACGATATTTCTGCATGCACTCCTTGCAACACTCTTCAAATATGTCTAAGTATTTGAATCCTTTGACTCTGTGAAACTCCTTGCGACAACAGTCTTCAACCCTCTCCTTGGTTGACAAGTTCTGAACTTCCAACCAGCCTGCGCACACCTTGCATGACTTCTGTGCCTGAATTTCACTTCTACAGAAGATGAGAACAACGGTATCCCTCCTAAGCTTTCAAAGGTGAACTCTGAACCCATCGATGCACTCCTTGCAGATGTTTCACTGCACTCTTTGTAGGAACTCTTGCTCAGATAGAGAAACAATTGAAACTCATTCCCTTACTCTCTCAGACTTCAAATACTTAACCTGAAATCATACATACATAGCATAAAAGAAAATGTACAACAGAAATAGTAAAACAACCATGAGCATAACATTCAACATGTATACACAGAAAGTATTTGAACACCATGAGTCTGAATCAAAGCTTCATATATATTAATTTCAGAACTTCTGTACATGGGTTCTTCTCCACAACTCTCTGCTTCTTCTCTCCTCTATGCTCTATTCCTTCTTCTTGATAATATTAATGTTACAAATGATACAAGATGAGGGTGTCTATAGTCGGTTTTACCTCCTATGCTCTAAACTGTCTAATCTTCATTTAAATCTACCTACTTACATTAATCATGTATAATTTCCTTCACCTACTACAGATGAGAGAGGATCGCTCAAGATTTGTTTACAATATCTAAGTGTGCTTCCTCTTAACTATTACATTAATGTTTCAAAACATTTAAAAAAAAAAATGTGTGCTGGTGCTTTCTAGTTGTATTCCTCCTTCGCACTTGCTTGCTGCTTATGATGCTCCTGCATCACTACATCTGCTTCATAGGTGTATATGAAAGGGCCAATAGTTAGGGATTGTTGGTGCGCTCTTGGAGTTGAACCCTGGGTCTACCCCTGTGCCAACAAATGGTTCCATTGCCGAGACAAGAATATTCTTGAGGGAATGTCAAGGTGGTTTCCATCAAAGACAAAAATTCAAAAGTGGATAGAGGATCAAGAAAAGGACTTCGTTGAATCCCAGAACAAGAGCCCTAATATTAGTACAGAGGATTGGTTGGAGAGATATATCTTTACTGATATACATGAGATTTTCTTTGGAGGAATCCATCATGAGCTATATGAGTGGTTAGCTAGGTTAGCAGATACCCATTTTGAGATCAGATCTAGAACCCCTGTGGTTTGGACATTGGAGTTGATCAAGAAGGTTAAGAGAGTTGATAACGTCGTATCAAGAGAAGTAGATCACTGGTTTGATAGCACCATTGGAGGGTACATCAACGAGTTTGTTGTTGACAAAGTAGAGTCATATAGCCAAGCAAAGAGATATTTCTTCAAGGGACCCAGAGGAAAAGTTTTACATTTTCTGAAGTTGAGGATCAAGATGCTATTGCATGAGAAGAACATATTGAAGATACAATAGATTGGTCAGATTTGAAAAAACTAATGTTCATAAATTCAGACAACAACAATGACAATGATATAGAGGCTGGACATACGCGTAGTGGAAGAGCGTTCAGAGAAGTTCATCTTGCGAACTTATTTAAGAAGAACTATGGGGATGAGGGTTTCTATAGTGGAGAAGAGGCAGATCTAACAGATGAAGAGCATTTAGAACCCACTAGGGCAGAGGAAGGAAAAGATGAAGAACCTCGCCAGGACGAGCCAGAAAATTCAAGAACTGCGCAGAATACTGAAGTAAGTACTATTATCCCTCCTGTTGTTTCAACAACACTAAGAACTCAGAATAGTCAGAGTCACCAGAGTCCTCAGAGTACTATTACTAGCAGTGCAACATATACTCAGACAAGAAACCTAGGAAGATCTATGGCATATGAGATGAGGCTCCCTATCTTTAGGGGAGATGGGTCTGAATATCCTGATCAACACTGGTTCCTATGTGAATCCATATGGAATATTAAGAATGTCACCAACAAATCTATTAAAATAACTCAGCTTAGTACTACCCTAAGGGATCATGCACCGAGCTGGTACATGAAGCTTGTCCAAGGACTTGCACAACCTAAGCCACTGAATCAGATCAAGAATGCGTTGATTGTAGAATTCAAGAAACCGAAATTGGAATCACAATGTATCACAGAGATGAAAGAGATTAAGTAGAAGGTAGCCGAACCTGTTTGGGAATTCGATCAAAGATTCAAGACCTTAACAGGTCGATCGACTTTTCAGATCCCAGATGAGTAGAAAAAAGAGTGGTTCATTGCTGCCCTTTTACCACACATCAGATTTCCTCTGATGCAACATAAGATTTCTTTGCAGGTTGAGGCGCTAGAGATCACCATGAAGCTAGAATCAACCCCTATGGGAGAATCCAGCTCAGGTATGAGTCAAATCTTGAGTCAGCTAACTAGTTTGTCTCTGCAAGTCGAAGATATGAAAAAGGACAAGGGAAAAGATAAAAGAGAATACATTTGGTGTGTCAGATGCAGATCAATAGGCCATGACAAGGAGAAATGTCCCCTATTTCATGAATACTTTGCCTCTGGAGCTCCGAGCCCCTTGAAGCAAGTCACCTTACCTTGGTGCGAGGTATGCAAGAATAAACATCGCCCTGGTGAGTGTTATTACATGAAAAAATATGTTCAGACACCCACAAATTTGTATTGCATGTTCTGTAAGTCCATGGGGCATGATTATAGAGATTGTAGGGCTTACGATCTCATGCATGAAAGGTCAAGAGACATATACAAAATTCAAGGTGAAGTGCAACAAGAAGGAAACACTACACAATATAACTCCCCTGGGAGAGGAAACTTCAATCCTCGTGGTAGATTCAAAGGATGAGGAGGAAGAGGAGGTATGGGTCAAGGTCGAGGAAATATCATCTTTTATAATTGCGTGCAACCAGGACACATCGCAAGGGAATGTTAGAACCCTTGCACCACTTGCAGCTATTGCAACTCTTTTGAGCATGTTATCGAGGAATGTCCATCATGGTTGGCTAAGCTTAAGGAAATATGAGGACCTCAGCAGAACCCGCAAGTGCAACTGATATATGCTGAACCTCTCGGAGTATACCCAAAGTCGCTCTTATCACTAGAGGAGGTGTTGTTATAGGATAAGACAAAATGACCTAAGGAAAGGCTGCAGAAGATTCAAGAATCAAGAAAGCTACGGAGAAGACCCAAACTTTTGATGCAAAGAAAGAAAGACATATATTTGAGGAGGCAAGAAAAGAGTTCAAAGAAGACCAAGGCTCTTCATCAAAGACACAGCCAGAAGTAAGAGAATATGGAATGCCTCTGGAATTCGATCAGTCTGCTTTTCCAAAAGAAGGAAAAGAGGTAAGAAAGCTCATGGAATTTCTATATACTTGTATTAAGTTGATTTAGGATGAGAGCATTGTACAAGAACTACAAAATTTAATTAGAAAATATGAGCTAGGAAAGATAGAACCCTTACTGAATAGGGCAGTACACCAAATCACTAAAAAGAGAAGGACAAATAAGGAATTACACTTGAATGCTCAAATAGGAGAATATGATATAGACTATGTGGTCCTCGACTTAGGGTCGGAGGTCAATGTCATGACGAAGCAAACCTGGGCACTAATGGGAAAAATGAAGTTGATCTATTCCCCTATCAGGCTCAGGATAGATAATCAACAAGGATTAAGCCCCTTTGGCAGACTAGAGCATGTCCCTGTGGACATCGTCAGAGTAAGAATGTTTGCAAATTTTGAGGTAATTGAGATAGTTGATGATAAATGTCCTTACCCCGCACTGTTAGGAATTGATTGGGCTTTCAATAATTCCACTGTGGTCGATATAAATAAAATACGTATGACTTTTGAAAGAGATGGCCTTAGGGTCATTTCACCCTTAGATCCCGATGAAGGCCAATGATACACAGAGCCCATCAGAGAAGAAGACTGTGCATATGAACTGGAAAACATAACAACCAGACAACATGATTACATTAATCCTAAAGTCAATGGAAACTTAAGCTGGCAAAGTGACAATGCATGTTCATCAGACTCAGAAGAAGCACTGCAGAATTGGCATAATAAAATGTATGAAGTATCTACAAGAAGATGTGCTAGATTAACCAAAGAAGTTCGCTGGATCGACACAAAAGTAAGTAATTTACCCACCTTTGATGGTCTGAATCCTTTAGAAACCTTCTTGTCAGACTTTGAAGAAAGTGTACCAATGCAACAAAGATTGTTGGCAATGGATGAGGCCCTGAAAGCCACACCAACAAGATGGTGGGGGACACACAAAAAAAAACATTACAAAATGGGTACAATGTCATACCCTTATGACAACGTGGTTCTCAACACAAGTAGAAGGCTGCGAAATTCGATACACAGGTCAAAGATGACCAAAGGACCATGTGCGAAGTTGTGAAGAAGCCTGGAGAAACATTCCTCAAGAGCAGTGGGTGCACAAGTTCATCAACACACTAGACACAACCCCTATCAACTGGTACCTTCAAGCGAAGCTGCGCCTCATCACTACAGATTGGGAAGGTATGACTCAGAATTTTGTAACCACCTTCTTATT
>SNQJ01S0069197.1:39099-53412 GCA_010110895.2 Picea sitchensis | reverse complement strand
GGAATTAATGTCATTTAGAAATCTTACAGCACTATACTCAGCAAAATATGCAAAAATGTAATCAAGAAGAAACTAGACTGATGCATACCTGTAAAGCTCGCTAAGCCTAGTTTTTTGATACTTACATGATCTCTGCAACCTTTTGAATTACTTGCACTGTATCTGTTAGCACTGCCATTTTTCTTCAGTTATGGTGGGTTTCATATGTGTGCTATAGCATAATAGATTAGGTACAAAAGCATGAGAATCAAAGCGACGCCAAAGGCCGGTTGGCCATTGGGGACGAGAAAGGATGTCAGAGCTGAACATGTGCCAAAAGTATGAGTAAGTTCCCAAAAAGGGAGGATACTATCACAAGGAAAGCCGTTAAATGATTTAGGTCAAGGAAAGTTGCCCAGACAGAAGTTGCATTAGCAAGTGCGTTAACCATCATCAGCTCATTATGGAGGATGAGGAAATTTAAAAGAAATTGAGATATTCGGACCACACATCCTCTGTAATTCCTATCGGCTGCATCTCTCACGCCCCAAATCATACCCATTGTGTGGATGTGACACATTAATTCTTTGAAACATCCTGTCGCAAGGCATTTAGTGTTTCCTGGCATGTTTTGGCCCCCTATCTCGCTCCGTTATAAATTTGAGATGTTTTGTATGTGTTCTACTTGCCAGCCGAGCTCATGCACTATTGGTGACTTGTCTCATGAGCTTGATTCCATAAAATTATTTGCTTTGGGCCTTTGTCAATTTTCTTACACAGAAGGCAGATACGTCAGTGTACCATGGGAACTCCTCAAAATGCAAGACGAGGCCTGCAAGGCATCCAAAGCACCAGGCTTGATCCACAAAATGTCTGGGATTCATTATTATTTGCATCGGGTGTTCCTGAGGTTCCAAAGGGAGACTCCTAATTTTGTGCTGAAACGATGGTATCACATCGTGTAGATGATGAAGTGAAAGAGGTTACGTTGGAAGGGCACAAGTTGGAAGTTACGCTGCCTCAAAATCAAATACCACAGAGGAGAGGAAGGCCTATGAAGAACAAGGAAGTAGGAGAGGAAATCCAAATCCTGATTGAGTCATGTGCACGATCAGTCGCTGAGGAGTTCGTTAAGCACACTATCAGAATAGAACCTATTGAAACCATGAGTCGAGGAAGCGAGGGCCAAATGAGGGGGACAAAAACTTCAAGTTCTAGCATTTAGAAACTAAGTCAGCAGTTGGAGTAGGCAGAACTTGCCGTAGCTGAACTCTACCAGGAGAATAGAGAGCTACGATGAAAGTTGGTGACGAATACCCTTGAGGCGTCAGCATCTCAAGGGCATGAAGGAAATGAAACCTGGCTCAAGAGGCAACTTTGGGAGGCCCAATATACGATTGTGCAGCTGTGCGAGGTGCAAAGAGTGTCAGAAGAACAAAATATGAAGGCATCTCAGGGAGCACGAAGCATGGATGATTTTAGGGGATAAATTTCTCTCATGGGATAATTTTCCATGGTTTTTCCCAAAAAATGATTCGCTATTTTAAAAATGATTCGCCCAAATTCTATAGGATAAAATTATTTTACCTTAAAAATTGCCAAAATTTTATACAAAATATACAAAATCCTTAGAAGTTTGAATATTTTTACAAAAATATCGCCAAACATTTTATAATTGGCATATGAAGGATTTCTAAGATTCGCTAAGGTTTCTACATTTGAAAATAAATTTCCATCCTTAAAATCATCCCTGGCGTGAGGAAGATGGGAAGAATGTTTGTGTGTAGAAGAGGCATGATCGGTGATCTCCCCTTTTTCTTTTGTACTCTCAGACGTGGTGCAAAACTTTGATAATTTTCCCTTTTGTTTATGAAAAATTTTGCATTCTCAATGTATCTGGGATGCATGGTTGGTCAAAAGGTGAAGGTAGCGTCTACTGTATGTAACCTGAACCTGAAAGAAATCTAATATATAAAGTCTCAAAATTTTGAAGAAAGAATTATGGTCACAACAATCAAATGCATTTTTCCTTTTCTTCTTTGTGTGTGAATCTATTGCATTCTTTGTTTAAACTTCTATCTAGCCCCGACTTTGTGGGAATTGTTTCACTAAGTGGTTTTGGTAATATTTTCGCAAAACCTCCGATGTCAACCGATTTCGTCGTATGGTGCCGACATGGCGAACTAGCTTGAGACACGTGGCAATGGAGACCGGTGACTTACTCGCGAGTAACTCTAGGAGTCAGAACTTTCTTTCAGTTGTGCATTCTTAAACTAATCCTAGGAATTTCCGATGCTGAAAAGATATCGAGGGTCGGTGATCGGGGGTAAACATTTAGTACTGTCAAAGAATTCATCGCGATTTGATTTTCCCCAACTCCGATGAGCGCGTCAAGTATCAGCTATCAGTGATAAAATTTCTTTCTTTTAAGCAATTTACTCATTTCGACTTTTGTCGATGCCGAAAGGGACTGTCCATCGATGATCTCTATCTATGATACTTGTCCCGAAACAAAATTATCTTTAGCCGATACTGATAAAGATCCGCATTCGATGACTGAGGTTGATTTTATGTGTGCTCTTTTTATACACCTTAATTCCTTCCAATGCCGAATTTCGAAGCTCGTCGGGTGAAGAGTTTTGGCTTATATGGTTCCTTACTTAGATGCTAGTATTTAAGTTATGGTTTTTAACATGTTCAAGCAAACTTTAAATAATTTAAATCATAAACAAAACATAAGAAAGAGAAACAATTTCCATAATGAAACCAAATTAGATAATTCAAAAGATCAAGTGGTACCCAAAAAGTAAAATTCTGACATAGACTTTTTAGGGTGTGTTGAGTGCTCAACAAATGGCAATTTATTGGGCGAAAGAATAATCTTTGTTCCTCCTTTAGGCTCAGTTGATACGAAGGCTAGTGGAGAACCTTACTGGTTTTAATTCAGAGCCTCTTTTACCCTTAAAATTGAAGTCCCTTGGTTGATGCTTCCGGGCCTGACCGTGGGGTTTTCAAACCTTAATTCCTCCTTCATTTCCTGTAACCTTGACTCATGCCCTTTCTGACAAAACCTAGTAAATCATTCACTGGAGCAAAGCCTTTGGTTACCTTTAATGACTTGTTGGTGTTACTATGCTGCCAACGAGTGTCCATAGCCTCGACAGAGTCACCCCGACATCACAAACCTTGCTCTACTGCCAGTGAGAGTCCATAGCCCTGATGGATTTATCTGCATACCCTCTCCTACTGCTCACTCATTTTGATAAATTTCATTTTATTTTGGCAATATGCCCTAAGTGAGTGGGAGAGGATGATGTATTTTTATTTTCAAAATGAGATGGTTAAGGTGAATCCTTTGCTGGCTTTGTCTTTGGGGTTCATGTAGTCCTTTTCAGATTTCCACTTTACCTGAAGTTTTTCACCAGGCCACTAGATGGGCCTTCCTGCATTTCTCCAAAGGTGTTCACTTGTGCAGGTTAGATAGAGGACTCCTCAGAGAAACCGTAGGTTCCCAGGTGCTCTCTCGTGTTATCTATGAGTGATGAATTAGGAATAGATTTTTCCATGTCACATGATTTGAGGTCAAACATTGTATTACTGAACACAACCTTCAAAAGTGCTACGAAACAAAACAATGCCGAAAAAATAGAAAAATCATTTGGCAATTGACTGATAAAAAACAAAATCATGAAATCACGCACACAAACAAACAAAAAGACATTTATTTTTTTATTCTTTTTACTATTAATGAAAATATTGTTTTAGGGCTTGGCCATTTACAGGGAGGGCATCAGGTTCCCCCCTCAAATTGTGTAACTGATAAGTTTGTGCCCCAATATTCTCAGCCACCTAGAAAGGTCCAAGCCATAGGTTCTGAAACTTAGAGTGCTTTCCTTTAGGCTCATTTGCCCTGTCCCATTTTAGGACTAAGTCTCAAAATTATTCTCTCTAGCCTTATGCTTATCAAACCATCTTTTTACTATCTGTTGGTGAGCTAGGAATTTTGACTTATCATTTTCTCTCTCTTCTTATAGCATGAGCAGAGTATCAATCCTTTGTTGTATGACCGATGAAGGTTCCCCACTGGAATCTTGAGCTAGTTGAAGAGATGGAAGATAAAGCCCATTTGAGAGAATGGCCTCCTGTTCATATACCAAAAAGTATGGGGAATTTCCTATAGCATCCTTAGGTGTGACCCGATCATCCCATAAAGCGTTATGGAGTAGATTATGCCAATTCCTTTGGTTGTATGTAACTGTTTTCTTCAGTATTCTCACTAGGTTCTTATTAGTTGATTATGACACCCCATTTCCCTGTGGATAATAATTTGCAGAGTACCTGATTATGATTCCTTTGTCTAGTGAAGACTTTGTAAATAAGGTGGAAGAGAAATAAGATGCATTATCGAAAACAAGAATGGAAGGGACCCCAAACCTTGTGATTAGTTGTTGTTCTATGAATTGGATTACCACCTTCTCGTTTACATGAGTCATATGGATGGCCTCTACCCACTTCGTAAAATATTTGGTGGCAGTAAGTATATACTTATTCTACTTTGAAGATCTTGGTGTTATCTCTCCTATGATATCTAACCCCCATTGCTCAAAAGGTCTAGAAACAATCACAGGTTGGAGTGGGACTGCTGCTCTATTTTCTCTTTCGGCGCGTATTTGACAAGTTTTATAGTTTCTAGAATAAGTGTGAGTGTCCTTGAACAAGGTGGGCCAATAATAACCAGCTCTCATTATATTATGAGTGGTGGTGTTTCATTCAAAATGTCCACCAGCAGGGCCAACATGGAGTTCCTTCAGAACTTTGACTGCATCTTCACGTTCGAGACATATTAATAGTACCCCATCATAGTTAATCTGGAAGAGAACCAAATTTATGAGGCAATATTGTGAAGACTTTAACTTGAGAGCTCTCCTTTCCCTAGGGTTGAGATTTTCTGGGCAAGTCCCATGATTTAAGAGATAAGTCATATTCTCATACCAAGACTCTGGTCCTAGGGAAATATATGAAACTTCACCGCACCATAATTCCATTTCATTCTCCCATCCGGAATCCTTATTTATTTGGTCCTGGGCTTCAACAACAAGTTTGCACGATCCTTGCCCTTTTACTAGTTTGGTAGATTTTATATCTAGGTGGAATTCCTAAACTACTGCCGTCTAGTTCCCTCTTCTTTCCCCCATTTCTTGTTGAGTAAATAGGGATTAGACTGCAGGGTGGGGCACAATTACTTTAGTGTGGTTCTTGAGGATGTAAGACCTAAAGTGTTTCACTACTTTATAAACTTCATAAGCCTGTTTAGCTACGATAGGATAATTCAGTTCCGCTCCTTGGAGGTTAGTGCTCATGAACAACACTGGGGCCTCGTTGTTGTCATCATTCTTCTGAGTTAATACCAAAATAATGATTGGTCGGAGGCGGAAGTATAGAGGAAGAAATATCTATTGAAATTGGGACTTCCTAACATAGGGGCTTGAGATATAATAGTTTTTATGTTGCTGAAAGTGTCCTTTTGTTCATCATCCCACTTAAATTTGACATCTTTGTGAATCATATTTTGTAAGGATTTGATGGTTTCTGCGAAATTGGGAGTGAATTTCCTTACGAAATTGATTTTCCCGAAGAATGATTACATGGATTTCTTGTTGTAAGGCAACGAGAGTTGAGATATGGCCTTAATCCTTTCTGGGTCTATGTGAATGCCTACTTGAGATATATTGTGTCCTAGCAGTTGACCTTCTTCGACACCGAAAATATTTTTGTTAGGATTTAAGGATATACCGTATTTCCTACATCTTTCGAAGATATGAGTTAAGTGTTGGATGTGCTCTTCTCTATTCTTTGAATACACAGTTACATCGTCCAGGTAAACTACCACACACTTGATGATTAGTCCCCGAAATTCTACGTCCATGGCCCTTTGGAAAGTCCCTCCTACGTTAATAAACCCAAAGGGCATTCGTTTGTAAGCGAAAGTTCCCCACTTGGTTCGGAAGGTAGTTTTCAAACAATCTTCCTCTGAAACCAGAACTTGGTTGTAACCTGAGAAACTTTCTAGTAGAGAGAAGATCTCTGAACCAGAAACGGTCTACAGGAGCTTCTCCATTGGCGGGACTGGGTAATTATCCTTTTCTAAAGCTCTGTTGAGGTTCCTAAAATCTACGCATAAGCGAATTTCTACAGAATTTTTCGTCACTGGAACCAGATTTGATACCCACGTGGGATGCCTAACCTGGAATATGATTTTGGCATCTAAAAGCTTCTTCAATTCCTGATACATGATAGGTTCCAAGGATGGGTGATACTTTCGGATCTTCTATTGGAAAGGCTTCACTTTAGGATTTAATGGGATAGTATGTTGAATAATGCAGGTATCATACATTTTTAGGTCTCGGTAGGACCATGCGAAGACATCTTGGCATTGTCTGAACAGTTTGAGATAAGCCTTTATTTCCTCTTTGGATATGGTCTTTCTGAGATTAATATTCTTTGGGTTTTTCGGGGTTGCAAGATTTATATTTTCATGCAAGGGGTAGGATCTATAAGTCTTTTCATTTTTAGGCCCCTTAAATCGCTCTTTTAGGTCAGAAAGGTTTTCTAAATTGGCTATTCCCCTTGGGATTGTGTGAGACTTCGATTTGTTGACTGGTTGATCTAGTTTAGGATCAAGTTCCATCGACTATTCCTGGAACACTTCATCGTCGATAGCTAAGTCTTTGAAATTATCCCAGCTAGTCAGAAAGTTAATAATCTGTTCATCCCCTTCAAAGACCTTCCAATTAGAAATTTTTTTAGGAACCGATGGTTTGTAGAGCATCTCAACAGTGAACTGGGAGGCTTCATAATCCTCTAAAGGTGATAACCTTGAAGCGGCCATGGCCAGGGAATCAGAAAGGATATTGTTTGCTCTGGGAATCGTTGTAATATCGAAAGCTTCAAAATGCTCTATTAACCTATGCACTTCCTGTTGATAATTTTTTAGGTGCGAGGAATTGCAATGTATAGTATTACTTACCTTCCTAATGATAATCTCATAATCTTCGAACACCTTCAATTATTTGACATTTAATTCTATGGCTTTCTTTAGTCTATGTACTAGAGCTTCATACTCAGTAGTGTTGTTTGTGCATTCAAACTCCAGTATGCAGGACAAGAAATGATGTTTACCCTTTGGATCAATGAGAATGCATCCCACTATAGATCCTTCCTATCATTTAGATCCATCAAAGTATGTGGTCCAGATATGTGAGAGAAAGTTATCCATTTTCTCTTTCCTATCACCCTCCTACTCCCCTATCTTTTGTTCTGCGATTTCTAGCGGAGGTCCTTGACAGAGGAGAGTTTCTTCTGTTGGTATCAACGATTTCTCTTGAAAAATCAGTTTAGAGTTGTAGGTGAGGGGAACATCATATGAGAGAGGGGAAAAGTTCCTGAAGTAAGATTCACAGGAATAATTGTCTAGGACAGAGAAATCTATCAATGAGGGTTTGTTCAAGGTTTCTAAGTCAGTGACAGTATGTTTCAAATACCTTTCCCTATCGATTTTGATCATGTTCTTGTATCCCTTCAGTGGTGGCCAAAGGTGTGCCCATTCTGTACTAAAGTATCCGTTTAGCTTCTTAGACCAATCTTGGTTTGATAACAAACCATAAGCTTCTGGGATATCTACTACAATGATGTCAATCACTTGCACAAACTTAGGATGTGTTGCAATTCTGATCATTACATATTTGAGTTCTCCCATGACTTTGACTTGGGTTCTGTCTAGTTGTATTACATGTTTATCACTTTTGAGAGGAACGAAATTCAATTTCTTGCAAACAGACAAGGGCATAACATTGGAAGATTCTCCTGAATCAACCAAAAAGTTGTGGAGATTCCTGTTGAAAACTTCAAACGTCAAGAGGAAAGGTGGGACAAAAGGTTTTCCCTTCTTTTCTTTAGAGAAGGTATTCATAGTTGGTTTATTTACTAGATCTGTGGAAGTCATATTTCTTTTATGCTCATTGCTCATCGTAGGGTTTTCTATTGATCTCAAAGCATGTATCAGGAACTCCTTTTGCTGTGGGATTCTACATATGTCCATGATTGATATATTAGCCTTCAACTTCTTCAAATATTCAACTACGTTGTATTCCAGCTTGGGAAATTATTAGGTACAGATGTTGATAGGGTTCTTATGGAGAGAAAAAGATGCTTTCGGGTGATTAAGAGTTGACCTTTCCCCGGAAGTTTGAGTGGTAGTAAGATCTTTTGAAACCAGTGGACCTTTACTTCATGTCTGCATGAGCGAGACTTCTGCGGGTGATTCTTGAACCTGAAATAGGTCATCGGAAGGAATAATTAGCTTAGGATCCCATATCAGAATGGTTGTATCTTCTGGGGGATCAATCTCTTCCTGATCGAAAACATTCATAGCTGAACTGCTTGGTTGTTCGGTTAGAGAAACCTTGTCTAGAAACTGATTGGCCATTAAATTCATGGCATGGACCCATTGAGGGAAGTCTCTTTCAGAGTGATTTTCTTGATTATAAGTACATAAAGAGTCAGATGCTACATTTCCCAGATCGATATTTAAGTTGGTTGTGGGAGGTTCAATTGCTTTGAATGACAGGTTTCTTTTAAATAAAGGCTTATAAGGCCTTGGGCCTTGGTTTCCTTCCCCTGTGTTTCTCTTCATGTCTATGATCTTGTTTGATAATTGATTTACCATGCGTTATAGGTCTTCTATGTCTCCACTACCCTTTTCGGGAGATTGTTCTGCTTGTTTCTCTTGCAGTCTGGCCAAAAGGAGTCCTCTCCTGGGAGGGGGTTGAACTTCTTTATTAACTAAAGAGACCTAACCTTCTTTACACCCTTTCAGCTGGAACTCTATCATTTTGGCTTCTTCAAAATTCTCATCCAGAGTTCGTTTGGTAGCCCTTTTTAGAAACATGGAAATAGAAGTTGGGAGTGTGTTAGCATAAACTTCAATTTGCAAGTCCTGAGTGGGTTTAGCTTCGGGATGAAATTTGTTCAAGATGGTTGTGAATCTTTGATTTAAATCTTTAACCTTTTCCTTCGAACTCATGGTAGCGGTGAACAATTTAGCCATCAGAGCTCCTATGGTGGTTTCTTCGGAAAATATATCTAAAAAATCCTTCTGAAACTTGGTCCAACTAGTTATGGATCCTACAGGTAAGTTGAAATACTATGTGGAGGCTGATTTCTCAAATGTGTAGGGGAAAAGACTGCATACTACGTCTTCATGTTGAACATTTGTAAGTCTGATCACTAGTATGGATTTCTTTATATGATATTCCGGTAATCTTGAGGTTTCGGGGTCGAACTTAGGAAGTAACTTCTCTGGATATCTAGGTAGGTTATGGACTGGTCCCGGGATGGCCAAAGTGTCTCTGGCCAACCAAGGTTGGTTTTTTGGTGTTGGGTTTCCCCTTTCTTCACCATTGTCGTTATTACCTTCCATGTCTTCGGATTCTGAATTAAACTCTTCCTCCTCTGAAAAATTGTCTGGTTCAGAGATGTTACTGGATGGAGTTTCATGGATTAGGTCAAGAGGGTGTTCGATTTCAATGAGAGAGAAATCTATGAGGTCTTCTACTATATGCACAAAAACCTCATCGGGATTATTGACCACCGGTCTGCTTACTTGTTTTCTTCGAGGAAGTAACGGAGCAAAAGACAACGTATCGATATTTCGGGCATTGGCTCTTGTGATTCTTCTGAATTGATTCACTTCCTCATGAGGGAGAGCATAATATATGTCAAGGAAAAAAGATTCTTCCTTGGGATGGGGTGAGTTACTCATTTCTGGAGTAATCTGTGTGTGTGGGTTGTCTTAGGGTTGACTAGCCATGCATGTGGGTTGTTTTGAATCTACAGGTTGTCTAAAATATTATATAAAATATGTATTGAGAAATTTATTTTTAGGCCCTCCTTCTAGCGCCAATTTTGTTGATGGGTCCTAAATCCCATGTTTCAACAGTAGGAACCAAACCCACCACCAATTCCCAATTAGACTTTGCAGCGTTTGTGAGTGGAATGGTTCTCCGGATCTTGCGATCCAACCAATTAATCGATGGGCTTTATGTTTTCTTGTGAAGGTATCTCCTTCAGTCTGGATGTTCTCTTTTTGTATTTTCTCTTAGGTAGGATAAATGTGAGGTAAGAAGCTAGTATAAACCAACTTGACAACACAACAAGGAAAATTTGAAAGACTAGGTAAATGCTAAGCTCAGGATAACCCTTACTCTAGCATGCAGACATCAATCATTTACCATAGACCTAGCAATAATACGTTAACCGTTTGAGCACCTTAACACTAACTGAGATTCAATCTAAGAAATTCAAGAAACAAGATGAGAACAATTTTAATTACTGGAGAAGAGGCTAGGCTTGGGATAACCCTCACTCTAGCAAGCAAACATCGATCATTTACCACAAGCCTAGAAATAATACATTAACCATGTGAGCATGTAATCACTAACTGAGATATGAACCGTCAGAAAGAAAAACACATATGCGATAAGATAATGGTAAGCAAAATAATTCACCTACTTAATCATCCATCACATAATAACACAACGATTCATCTTCATCATTAAGAAAAGAACAACAAAACATTGCACCAAATAACTTGACAACATAATTGATTGCTCTTACTAATTTACATCATCATTCATGAAACGAAATAAGAAATAGTTCATCTTCGCGTCCAATCACACATGCATTTGATGAAAATATATCTTGTCTCTGGTCTAGAAGGACTTCTCTATTAAAGTAGCTTGGAAATAATTCTTAACAAAACCAAAACAAAATATTTCTTGCAGCAACCATCGACTTCTAACTAATTGGTCGATGTTCTTATTTATAGCAACTGAAAATAACGGCTAAGTGTAGTTTACATAAAACAAAATTTGCCATGTGGCGTCTTCTTCTAACAGTTTCTTTCACAATCAACTCAACATATCACTTGAAAGGGTGAATTCTCTCATACTCAGAGCAACTAATGAACAACTCTTCGTAGGTTTGGGCCCATGGAAATCTATGCTGCTCCATCAGAGCCGCATAAAATCCTCTTACCTTCACCTCATGCGCCTGGTACTTCACTAGACTAGTGTTTAACTGTTGTAGCACAGTCTGAGCTCTAATCAGATGTTCTACAAATCATTGCACTTGTCTCGGCGCTGTGTCGGTCACCTTCGTTATCTCTTCGGCCCACAATGCATCTTTCTTGGTGTGCGATGTGACTATATCGCACAAGTCAATGAAGTCATTGGGGATACCAAACTCGGGGAGTCTAATATCTTTCATCGCTTCATTGATCTTCAGATCTTTTTTACCTCGGATTCCTCGGTGAAGTCACAGAGCCAATTTTGCTCGATAGTTTGGGATTTTTTTTTCTTGCAATCAACATTAAATTCATTTAGAAATATTACAACACTATACTTGGAAAAATACACAAAAAGTTAATCAGAAAGAAATTATACCCCATGCATACCTATAAAGCTCGCTAAGCCTGGTTGTTTGATACTTACATGATCTCTGCAACCTTTCAAATTACCTGCATTGTCTCTATTAGCGCCACCATTTTTCTTCAGTTATGGGGGGTTTCATCCGTGCACCATAGCATAATAGATTAGGTATGAAAGCATGAGAATAAGAGCCATGCCAGTGGTCGATTGGTCCTTGGGGATGGGAAAGGATGTCAGAGCTGAACATGTGTCGAAAGTATGAGTAAGTTCCCAAAAAGGGTATATACTATCATAAGGGAAGTTGTTAAATGCTTCAGGTCGAGGAAAGTTTCCCAGACAAAAGTCACATCAACAAGTGTGTTAACCATCATCAGCTCATTATGGAGGCTGAGGAAATTTAAAAGAAATTGAGATAATCGAACCACACATCCTCTGTAATTCCTATCGGCCGCGTCTCTCATGCCCCGAATCATACCCATCGTGCGGATGTGACACAATAATTCTTTGAAACATCCCTTCGCAAGGCATTCAGTGTTTCCTGACACGTTTTGGCCCCCTCTCTCACTCCGTTATAAATTCAAGATGTTCTGTATGTGTTCTACTCACCAGCTGAGCTCATGCGCTATTGGTGACTTGTATCATGAGTCCGATTTGATCAAATTCTTTGCTTTGGGCCCTTGTCAAGTTTCTTACGCAGAAGGTAGATACATTGTTGTACCATGCGAACTCCTCAAAATGCAAGACGAGGCCTGCGAGGCAGCCGAAGCACCAGGCTTGAGCCAAAATATGTCTGGGACTCATTCTCATTTACATCGGGTGTTCTCGAGGTTCCAAAGGGAGACTCCTACTTTTATGCTGAAATGATGGTATCGTCTCATGCAGAGGACGAAGTGAAAGAGGTTACATCGGAAGGGAACAAGTTGGAAGTTACACTTCCTCAACAACAAATATCGTGGAGGAGAGGAAGGCCTATGAAGAATAAGGAAGTAGGAGAGGAAAGATAAATCATGATTGAGTCGTGTGCATGATCAACCACTGAGGAGCTCCTTAAGTGTGCTATCAGACTAGAACCTATCGAAACCATAAGTCAAGGAAGCAGGGGAAGAACGAGGGGGAAAAAACCTTCAAGTTATAGCGTTCAGGAACCAAGTGAGCAGCTGGAGCAGGCACAACTTTCCATAGCTAAACTCTACCAGGAAAATAGAGAGCTATGATGGTAGTTGTCGGCGAAGATACTTGAGGCGTCAACATCTCAAGGGTGTGAAGGAAATGCAACCTGTCTCAAGAGGCACAAGATATGATCATGCAGCTACACAAGGCGCAAAGAGTGCTAGATGAACAAAATATGAATGCATCTCAGGGAGCACGAAGCAACCAGGAATAAAGTCTGCGTGTAGAAGAGGCATGATTGGTGATCTCCCCTTTTTCTTTTGTACTCTCAGAGTAGGCACAAAACTTTGATAATTTTCCCTTTTGTTTATAAAATTTTTTTCATTCTCAATGTAACAGGGATGGTTGGCTGAAAGGTGTAGGTAGCGTCTACTATATGTAACTTGAACCTGAAATAAATCTAATATATAAAGTCTCAAAATTTTGATGAAAGAATTCTGGTCACAACAATCGAATGCATTTTTCCTTTTCTTCTTTTCGTGTGAATCTATTGTCTTCTTTGTTTAAAATTCTATCTAGCCCGGACTTTGTGGGAATTGTTTCTCTGAGTTGTTTTGGTAATCTTTCCGCAAAACCTCCGATGTCGATCGATTCTTTCGTACAGTGCTGATCCGGACTATTTTCGGCATGAAATGAGAGCGGAGATATAATCAAGAAATGCAAAGAGATATTGTAGATATTCAATAATATAATAGAAATGTGTCAGAGATGCAACCATAAACATAGATATACAGTAATACATGATTTCTATTAATCATAGAAATGTACGGAGACTATAAAAATACAGAGTGAAAGACTCGCTAGAATGGTGGAAGCTTATCTCTGAGAAGAGATGTGACGGCTACTCACATTCTCTAGAAGATGATTACAATGAGGCTATAAAGGCCCTTTTACAATAAACGAGAATGCCAAAAGTCCTAGACATCCAGAAACCTAACCATAGGAGATGAAGCGCCAAAAGTCATGTGGGCCCCGTTTGGGTAAGTGAGTACATCAACTTCCTGGGGTCGTAACTTTTGCATACGATCTCTGTTTTAGGCGTGTGATAGCTCGCTGGAAAGGTATTGTAGAGGAGATTCATTTTGGGGGCTCAATTATTCCTTTGGCTATCATTAAGAATCTAAATCTTGAAAAACTTTCATTTGGACCCTCAAAATGGCCCCAGAAGTTAAAACCTGCTAAAAATAGTAAATTGCCAAAATGGCCAGAAAATTGTTTTGAGACATTTGGAAAAGGTGGGTGACCACCGATATCCACCTAGATCAATCCTCCCTCCTTAGGAACCAATGGTCTCCATTTCATTGAGTTCCCAGGGGAGAGGGAAAAGCATTTATTGAATCTGCATCTTGGTGAGTTGTTTGTCTTGCTGGAGAAGTCACGCTGCTTAGTTTGTGGAAATCTATCACGAACCTGTGGCTGGAAGGTTTGGACCTTTTTAACTAGTGTGGCTATTTTAGATGACTGTGTGCAGAAGGAATCTTCATGCTTTGCTGCAACCTTGTCGACCTGCTTCTGTTGGATAGAAGGTGCTTTAGCCGAAGCTGTGGTGGCTGCAATATCCTTCTGTTCACCCTTTGAACAGATTGTGGAGAAGATGGATTTTCTAGTATGAGATACTACCTTGAATCACTGTTTAGGTGGGGTATTAGTTGGAACTACCTCCGGTATCTGTTGGGTG